>CAJQZJ010001638.1:14611112-14710587 GCA_907164525.1 Lophiomys imhausi | reverse complement strand
GACCCAGCCATACCACTTCTGGGTATACACCCAAAGGACCTCTCACGGAGACATAGGGAAGTCTCCTCATCTATGTTCATAGCAGCCTTATTTGTAATAGCTAGAAATTGGAAACAACCCAGATATCCCTCAACTGAAGAATGGATTAAAAAATTGTGGTACATCTATACAATGGAATATTACTCAGCTATCAGAAACAATGAAATCATGCAATTTGCAACCAAATGGATGGATCTAGAGGAGCTCATCCTGAGTGAGCTAACCCAGTCTCAGAAGGATGCACATGGCATCTATTCACTTATAGTAGGATTTTAACTATTTCGTACAGGATATCTGTACTACAACCAACACATCAAAAGGAACAAGGACATAATTTTTTTTTTATCTTTTTCTTTTTCCTTCTTTTTTTCTTTTTTTCTCTTTCCTTTTCCCTTCTCTTTTTCCTCTCTTTTTTTTTGTTGATATTCTTTGTTTTTGTGGGTTTGTGTGTTTGTTGGTCTTTTCTTTTAGTATTCTCCCAGCAGCAATGAGACACCAGTCACTGGCAGTACTGCCTCTTAGGCCCCCGGTGAATGAAGAGGCGCTTGGCCCTCATATGACTCCTGATCTGTGGTGAGAGACTGTTAGGCAGGGATACTCCACCCCAGAGGAACAAGACGGAAGGGTCAGGGGGTAGAGCATGGGAGGGTGGGGCTGGGAAGCGGGAAAAGAGGACAATATGATAAGGATGTAACCTGAAGCAACAAACAAATAAATTTATTAACTAGAAGAAAAAAAAAAAAAAGGCAGGGGGCAGGGCTGAAACACTCTGAATGGAACAGAGGATACAGCCATTCGGCCTGGATTTGCAGACCTCCAGGTGTAGAGAAGACGTGGAGCTAAGGTAAAATACAAGGGAATTGTGGTATTGGCCCATGCCTTTGACTTCAGCGGAGACCGGGGGGGGGGGGGGGGGGCACCTTAGAGTTGGTGGTCTTATGTACTCTGGAGTCATATGGAGCGGGGTGGTGAGGGTGCATACTCTTGGTCCCACCATTCAAGAAGAGTACACCCTTGGTCCCAGCTCCCAGCACACTGGAGACAGAAAGAGGCAGATCCCGGAGTTCAGGGTCAGCCTGATGCAGGGTAAACTCTAAATAGAGAAAGACTTCGATCCAGGAGTGGTGGAACACATCTTTGATCCCTTCTGATGAGAAACACAGGTCCCTGTTCCCAATAATTAGAGTTCAGAGACACACACATGGGATTTGGAGGGACCTAGGTTTGGAGGCTACTTACAAAAGGCCTTCTTGATGCAGGCAGATTGTCCTTTGGGATCTCAAAATATATACACTAGAGCTGGTTTAGCTCCACGGTGACAGAATGATTTCTACTTTAACCCGGATTGAAAGATAACGCTTTGTATGCTGTCAGAAGGCCAAATTTGCTTCAGGAGAAGTACTACCTAGCCCCCTCCATCCCCCCCCAGAAAAAAAAAAAAAAAAAAAAAAAGAGGGCAATTGTCCTAGGGTTGGGATTGGGGCAGGGCTCTGCTCTTATCGTTCCAGAAGAATCGAAGTGTCCATTAGGGGAGCCCGGGGACAGCGGACAGCGGAATCCTCAGCAGAGAGCAGAATCAGGCACCAAGGAGGATGAGTGACACAGTTGATTCTGCCTGGCAGACTTCCTCAATAGCTGTCTCCATCGGGGGCCTGCAACCACCACTGCAATCCAGTGTCGCTGGGACCGTTCAGCTCTACACAGTGCCCCGGCCGGAACCTCAGTGAAGCCTGCAAGACCAGCTTCTGCCTACAAACCCCTTAGGTCATCTAAACAGCTGAGAACAGAAGGACTGAACATAAAAGGATTGTACTAACATTTTTAATCATTTTTCCCATTTGGGTTGGGGCCCCAAACAGGTCTACTACGACCCAAATCAGCAGGAAGTCACTTTAAGAGAGCGACGTCCCATGCCCAGAGGGTGGGGAGGGTGTTTCTCCGCCCATCTTTTTGGTTATTTGAAGGATAACTGAAAACTCTGTTATGTAGGGGAAGAGTCTACAAGCTGATAAATGGTCCTGTCTTAATGGGTTTTGGAGGGTAGCCCCAGGGAATTCCTACTTTTCCTTTTCTGTATCCTTCTTCCTCTCCTATGTAGGAGTGCATGGGCTTGAGAAAAATGAGATATAGACATAGCACAGGAAGGTCCAGGAAGAAGGGGCAGATTATTGAATATGCCCTTATACCTTTGTATATTGATACAAAATTAGTAGTTTATTTGGCTAAAGTGGTATTGACCATTGTTTATTGTGCAAAAATAAGATTGTATTGGATTACACCGGTATTGATCTTTGTATATTGATACAAAATTAAGATTATAGTTGGCCACAATGGTATTGACCCTTCCATATGGACGTAATATTAAGATTATATTGGGCTACATAGGCATTGATCTTGGTATATTGATACATAATTAGAGTATATTTAACCACAATTGAATAGATCTTTGTATATTGATACAAATTTAAAGGTAATGCTTCCCAATGGTATCATACCTAGAGATACTTAAAAATAAAATGCGAAGCTCTGACCTCTTGATACCAACCGTCTAAAACGGTCTAGGATAGTTAAAACAAACTCCTAGTCATGCAAACATGTCTCTTTGTTGGCTACTATGACAGTCTATCACAGATATTCTCTAAACTACCCAGTAATCAAGTTGCTAAGAGACAAGCAACATTTGCTTATCTAAATACAAGATATGGATAGGGCATCTTCAAAAACCCCTTGAGATCTGCAGAATATGGCATTCAAAGATGTTATCTTAAATCAAGATTTTTTTTTATATCAAGACATATCAGCGCCTGACGGCAACCCTATTCTACTCCAAGTAGAGGATAAGCATCGAAGAACCTCCACTGTAAGATGGTTGAATTGGTGGCAAGCCTTTCTCTTGGCATGAAAAAACCCCTTGCACCAACTGCAGACAGACTGCTGTCCAAAAAGGACAAAACTTGGTAGCGGGGAAATCGACAGCCTAACTCTGCCAAGATAGGGTAGGAAAAACCCCTTGCTTCAACTGTAGGCAGACTGCTGTCCAAAAAGGACAAAACTTGGAAGCAGGTAAGTCGACAGCCTAGCTCTGCCAAGACAGGGTAGGAGAGTCCTTCATAACCCCTGCTCTACAATCAATGTCTGTCAGAGAAATGGGGCCAAATGACTGAAGATTGATGCTGTAATGTTTGGAGAGAAAATGGGAGCTGTCCAGGCAGCCACTGGTATGTCATTTCTTAGATTGGGAAGCTGCAGCCTTGCACTTCCTATATAATCAGATATATTTGTCCCTCTCAGGTCTCTGAGGTGGTTGAAGAATAGATAGCTAGAGTCTCATAGTTAAATTTTGAGTTGTTTGGGAATCAAGAGGGTGTTCTAAGAAGATGCTTTTTAAATTGGGATGAAAGTTGAGTTGGATAGAGAACTTTAAACTCAAGGAGATAGATCGACAGTAGAATGTTGAAGTCAGATGCCAAATACATATAGACTGGACATTGGGATTGTATGCCAAGCCATATAACTCTCATAATTTTGGCCTAATTACCTCTGTTGTTTTGTATTGTATTTATTATTATAAGAGTAAGAGCCATTTGTTGGACTGAAAGGGGGAGCTGTTGGGGGGAAAAGATATATCTTAAACTTAAAAAAAAAAAAAGGAAGGGGAGGGGTGGGTTGAGGCGGAAGAGGGTGGGAGGGTGGGACTGGAGGCGGGGTAGGGAGGGGATTTCAATTGAGATGTAACTTGAAGAAATAAAAAATAAAGTAAAAAAAAAGAAACAAAACTCTTATCACAATATTGCCCCTGCCAGAATCCTCAGATTTGAAGTCTTAACTCTGACTGTATTGTTGATAAAATAATCATTATACTGTGTGGTCCTTCTTCAAGATTGCTCTAAATATATCACAATCTGATCTCTGTGTTAGGTGTCTTGTTCATTTTCTACAACAAAAATAAATATGCTGTGATTTCAGACTCAGCCTGTCCCATCATCTGTGTGTGATAATGTAAAGTTGCAAACGGCGTAAAGCTTTACAAAGGTGAGCTACTCTGATGTTTCCTTTGAACTTTTCTGACCTCCATACCCTTGAGTTTCCTTTATACTATGATATGAAATCCCTGAGCTTTGTGACATTTCTTTCATCATGGAAAAGAAAATAACACAAGAAATCCTATCTAAAGAAAGAATCAGAAACATCAAAGCAGATAAGTAGAGTATGGGAGAATTGTTCAGACCCTTTGAACACACTGATGGAAATTTTGTGTCATCATAAATATAGTGGAATCAACCATATTTTTTAGATAAAGGTCTAAATATGGACAGAAGGGGAAAACAAAGTAAACAACTAGCTAGTAGAAAAGAAGAAAAACAAAATTCAGAATTTACATCAAATCTCAAATTAACCTTCTTTCCTTTATTTTATTTTCTATTAGAATATACTCATTGTAAAACAATGTTAGATTATGTTAGACAGACATATTTGTATTGTACTACATATGGTATTTTAACCATATGTAATCTTTGCTATTTTCTTCTGTCTCCTTATCTCCCTCCTGGTATTGTCTTCATTTTCTCAATCACTCTTCTAATTTCATGTAATATATTTAAGTATGTACATAGTACTATATCATCTAGGTTCACATATGAGGGTGAATGTACTTTTTGTCCTTCTGAATTTGATCTATTTTGTACAATGTGACCATCTGGGGACTACTTACTTTCCTCCAAGTGACACAATTTCATTCTTTGTTGTGTCCAAATAAGACCTAACTCTGTATATAGTATGCTTTTTCATCCTATTCATTGATTGATGGGCATCTAGACTAATCTCATAACTTGACTATTGTGAATATAGTTATAATAAACATAAATGTGCATGTATCTATGTAGTATGTACAGCAGTAACCATTGGATATATTCCCAGGGGTGTTAAAATTGAGTGCTATTCAATCCTGTTTTCAGATTTGTGAGGAGCTGATTTCTCTATTGCTTCTATATTCTACACTGATTTCCTATAGTGGTTTAACTAATTTGCATACCCACCATCAATGTATAATTGTGCTCTTTCTGCCACATCCTCCAGAGTAGTTTTAAGTCTTGTTAGAAACCAAACACCATACAATAACACATCCCAACAAGACTCCTATTTATGTGCCTCACAATACAAAGTTTTTATAGTAAATATGAACTATGAATTTGCTTTAACAATGTGGTATAAATAAGAAAGAAATGACATAATATTGTCAATAGCTTCCTTTGTTTGAGACCTATCTTCACTCATCATGTTAACGGGGTCAAGGTCATGTGGCCTTGTTACTAAGAGATGTTAATAGAGAAAAGTTAAGCTATAATATCATTTTGGATATTTTTGCCTTATGGTGACAAATGTTAAGTCTAATTGTCTCATTTAATTGACAAAAGCTAACAATGTTTTGCTAGCTAGGAAAATCTAAAAAAGATGAATCCTGCAGTTAAACAACATAAGAATAGTGCAGTAAAAAAGTCTAGTAAGCCTTTAAGTAATTCATAGTAAATCCTCTCATTAATGTGATTTTTCTTTTTTCCTTCTTCCTACCTTTCTTTGTTCTTGTGTTTTATCAATATGGTTTTTAATTATTCTTCCTTCTTCTTTTCTTCTGGAATTTCTATCCATTTTGCTCTCATCTGTCTCTATTCACTAAACTTAATACTGCTTAATTTCTGAATTACATCACTATTGTTCCATTGGGAAAGTGGAAAATGAAACACAAACAAGAGAATTTCAAAGATATCCCAGGTGTGATAGTGTTGAATCTAGAACAAATGCTGGTGTGACAACTTCAGCATCAACACTGGTCTACTTCCCTTATGTCTACTGCTGTCTGGTGGCTTCGTCAGGAGGCATTAAACAGTAGTACCATGTTCTAGAGGTAAAGATTGATTAACTCTGTTTAATATAGATTTTTTAACTTAATGCAAACATATTTTTGCTGGAAAAAAAGATCATGTTTGACTCTGTACTTCCAAATTGACTACAAGAAACCAGAGTCTGGAAATTTTCTATTCATTTATTGAATAGCCTGAATAACTTCACAGTTAATTCATACAGTCTATACTCCATTGTGGAAGTGGCTAACAGTCTCCAAGGAGATGATCAATCAATAGGCCATGGGAAGGGAGATCAATAGAAGAGTCATCTGGGACTGAGGTGTACAAACAAAGTTTCTGTTTGCTTGTTTTACTTTGGCAAAGAACTTGAGATCAATCCTCAAATGAAATTTGCATACTATGGTCCTAAAATAAAACATCTGACATTCTAGCATTGAGGAAGTTGATTTTCATAGCTTTTTGAAATCTCACTCTCTCTAATTTTAAAGGCTCAGCTATTGTATTAAAGTGTTCAGTACTCAGCAAAACTCTTGGGTGCTTCTCTGTATTGCCTGCTACCTAACACCTTTTAGAAGGAAAAGTTGACTTGCTGACCAGATGAAGGAGTAGGCAGAGCTAAGGGATGTGTTAAGCACAAAAGAAATATAGAAGGGATAGCAAGATAGTAAACATGAACAAAACTAGAAAACATAACTGGTAGTTTACACAACTTGGACTGTCAGATTGTGCCATGCTTCACCTGTGAGAGAATCAATGTGTCATGTGACTGAGGCTACAAACACCAAGTGTCCTAACCCAAGAATGTCTATGATCTAAGCCAGTGGTTCCCAATCTTCCTAATGCTTCAATCCTTTAATAGAATTCCTCATGAGATAATAGAATTCCAACCATAAGATTATTTTTATTACTACTTCATAACTACAATTTTGCTACTGATATGAATTGTAATGTAAATATCTGTGTTTTATTAGACAAGCCTTGTTTCAGGGTTGTTTGACCTCAAAGGAGTCATAGTCCACAGGTTGAGAACCACTGAGAGAGTTCTATCCTACCTATGTCCAGAGCCATGGGATAAATACTAATGTAGGCTTCAGCTATTAGGACATAACATCTAATAAGTGCACGCTCACATTGAAAGCCACACACCATGTCTCTATTCTACCTGTTATCTGAATCTGTATAACCATCAGTCTCTGTAATCCCCATGTGCTCTACAGGAAGCCTACCCAGGGCTGCTTCAGGTGTGTTTTCAACCTGCATGGAGTACCAGCATGCATTGCTTCTTCCCTGCTCTCCTTTGAAGGATGATATGAGCATGCTTCCCATAGAACCTGGTCATTGCTGCTCCTCCTGATAGCAAGTGTAGCCAGAGGGCTTCCTTACTGGGCTGCCCAAACGCGTAAGAACTTATTGGCTAATTTTTGTCTCTACACTCCAAATTCCCAATGTTTGTCATCAAAGTAGCATCATTTTCCAACACATACCAACATCTAAAAAATGAGAGGGCCTAGGAGACCAAATTTCACTTTCCCTCTATTTTTCTCTGTAGTCTACCAAAATCACTTATTTTCTTGTTTTACATAATAAAAATCTATAAGTAGCTCCATGAATATACATAGATATGAGAATATGATATGGGTAAATAAAAGGAAGAAAACATTTATTAAAACTTTTGTAGGTCAGGAAAGTCACTCAGTAGAAGAGTGCCTGCCTGCCTAGTACAAGCAAAGCCCTTGGCATGAGTCCCAGACCTTCAGTGCAACTATTTTTACTAAGTTCAAGTGAAAAGATATGCCTTTTCTCCAATGAGGAACTCTGCATTTTAAATAATCCCCTCCCCCAATATTCCTACATCATGATAGACTCTCCATACGAGCTAAAGCTTTTGACTACATTTTATGGCATAAGCAAGGAAGTGCTAAGCTATGTACACATAAAAAATGGTAAAAAGGGGTGTGTAACGCCCCCAAACACCAGAAGGCAGCATGATTCCAAATGTGTTCCTCGATAATTTATTTGTAATGAGTAATTTCAAACAAAATTCATGTCTATACAGAGGAAATGAATAACATATACAAAATACAATAAATTGAACTGTGCTGCAATGATTGAATTTCTGTCTAATTATAACTTACAAGGTTTCCCAGAACTAAGGAATATTATATTATTTGAAAGGGAATCATACCAGAAATATTTTAATTTGGGAAATTGTTATATTTTTTTCACAAATAATGCTATTATACATGATCATTATGCATAATGATATGTATAGACATGTTCTCTAAAACATAGACTTACATAAAAGGAATGTGGTTGGTCTCCATCCATTGCCATGGATATTAAATTCATATGTAAGGTAGTGATGTTTTATTTCATAAACAATTATACTCATCTATTGCACATAGAAGTGCATGAGAGTCGGCAGAAATGCACATGGCAGCATTTCTTCAGGAATTTACTAGATGACTTACAAATCATGAGAATTTGACTCTGTGGTCTCCTACCTCCCTGAAAATATTTCAATACAATTCCTTTCAGAGAGAGATTAGACGTTGCACCATGTCTAGGAGCTTGTTTATTGGGAAGAATAAGGAAAAGACCAAAGTGACTTATTTTTAATGGTAGTAACCATTATTTAGCTGGCAGCTTCGAATGACCTCCTGCCTGGTTCCATACTGTCATTTCCCAAGCTCATGCCACAGCCTTCACTACTCAGCAGACAGACGGACGCAAGGTGTGATGATGCTTGCATTTGGTTTGGGGCAGCCATTCGTATTGAAGTGTCACTCAAATACTTCTCCATGACAGGGAGAGTCTGAAAAAATCTACTGTGCCTTCAAAATAGCCTAAGACAAAAATATATTGGTTTCCCTTAGCCTACAGAAAGCCATTTGTAAGCCATGTAGGTTAACAGCCACTGCAGAAGGTTGGCTATTAACCTCCGGGCTCTCATGAACTATTGCAGTCATTGCCAGGGAAAATATAAACATTTGAATTTTGTAGTGTTGTTTCTCATGGATGTTTATCACTTTTATTCTATAATAAAACCTAAATCCAGTATCAAATCATTGTAAAAACAAAGCAAAAAACTAATTGTAAATCATTGTAAAAACACCAACAAAAAAGCTAGTTATTCTGTTTGGCTATAGTTAATTCTAACACTCCTCCAGACACCTGATCTTTTTTTTTTTTTTTTTTTTTTTTTGCCGTAGTCTTCAGTGTTCCTAAAAACATTTTTAATTCCTATTATGCCATTATGGCAATTCTTTCCCTCTCAGCATGGGTGATGTCTCACAATGGACTTCAATATTGCCTCACATAACATTTAGTTGTTCTCCATGTTGCTTTCTTCCTCTTGGACTCACCAAGGCCTAGAACACACAGAGTGTATTTGTTTTCGTGTTCTAAATTGACACTCTTGACTTTATACTGGACTGTGAAAACAGGATACTGTTAATGGATAGAAGTTCTGGCTTCACTTAACTGGTGAGCTTAACTTCACTTAACTGCTGTTATGATGTCCTTAAACTATCAGAGCCCAGGGGCTAGCATCTGATAAGTAAGTGACATTCTCCTTTAAATTAATTACTTTTAAGAATTAAAATATAATTACACCTTTTCCCTTTGCTCCCTCCAGTCCCTCCCATGTACTATTTCCCATCTCTTGTTCATGACCTCTGACTTTTTTCTTTAATTGTTGATATATGTACGTCATACATATGTGTATATATACACATTCCTAAATATACAAATACAATCTTCTCAAGTCTCTATAATGTCTTTTATATGTATATAATTATATGATTTCAGTGCTATATGATAAAAATTGACAGTAGTTTTTTTTAAGAAATTGAGACTGAAAGAAGTTTTTAAAAAATGAGTTTAATCCTTAAAAAAGGAAAACTATTAAATATTAATATCCTTTAATCCATACACCTAATGAGAAAACTCCACAAAGTGTGTTACTTTTGTCCTCGTCAAATGAAGGCAGAGTGGCTTTAGATAGTCAAATGAGGACTTAGAAACTGGTATCCTAAAAACTCTGTTTTGGTCAAATAGGGGCTGAGTGTCTATATATGAAACTGGCCAATACTTTGAGCACCGTCAGCTCTCGAGACCATCCCAGAACGGTTCATGAACTGAAATAGTAGACATCAGGATGTGGAAATTAATTCTGGGATTATACTACAGATACGTAGATATTCAAGAGTAGAAAATAAATAGATGGTAGATTGATAAGAATGGTGTTTTTATTTGGGACCCAAGTAAATGAACTAATCCGTGCTTATCCTACAGCTTATTAACTCTTGCCAAATTTTATCTTTTGTTCCCTTTGACTTTTCTTTACAGCTTGCTCTCACCAGTGTTTATGCGCAATGTCTGTCTTACTTAGAAGTCTGATGTCTACAGCAAAGCACACTTAATTACAAATGCAAGGATCTGAAGTTTTGCTTCACAGTCCAATTAGGCAGCTGAGTTGTGACATTTAATTCACTATCAAAAATGATGTTCCTTATTTGGATTTGAGGCAGACTTCCAGGGAGTATGAGTTGTTTAAATGATTGTGCACATTGTCCTGAGATATTATCACAACCTCCTTCTCCTTCCAAATCAGAAACTAACAAAAATGACTGTTGGAGTTGTTTATTGTGAATATGAGTGGAAGAAAGCAAAACCCTAGTAGCATGCTAATGGGATGGCAATGCTGGAGGAGATAACTCAGAAACAAAATTCCTCAAGAAAAACACTGAAGCAGGTTCAGAAGAGCAGCCAGGAAGCAACTCCATAATAGATCAAGGTCAAACTAAGTTTTCAACGTTAGAAAAATATCACATGAAGAAATGCAGGCAATATCTAGTTAAATATGTGTAAAGTTAGATAAGTCCATATTATAGGAAGCTTCGATGTGATCTGGTGATAATAATGGCTTACTTGCAGTTCTGTTAGGATGGTAAATAACCACGACAAAAAAGCATGTCAGAGAAGAAAGGCTTTATTTTGCCACACAACTCCAGGTTGTAGCAGGGAAGTGCAGGTGTCAGGAATGTAGAACCGCTAGTCACATCACACCCAAGCACAGAGATGAGAGAATGAATCTATACATGCTTCTTTGTTTACTTGATCACTCACCTGCCTGCTTACTTATTGACTTACGCTCAGCTAATTATTCCTCTCTTAATCAGTTCAGAATGATGCCACCACCGTGGGCTGAGTTTTCTAGTATCAACTAACCTAAGTCTTCCACAGACATGCCATATCCTAAGCCAATGTAGTCTTTCTCTGAGACTATTCCCAGGTGACTTTAGGCTGGGTAAAGTTTACAATTCTGATAACTATCACAAGTTAGTATACTTTTGGTTAATACAGTCAACTATAGAAAAATTAAATTATGAAGTCTTTACTGCTAGTAGTTTTGTTGTGTGGTGATATAGATAGTGATATCCCTAGGAATGTGATTTGAAAATTACAAACACATGCAGATTCCACTCAGCACTATTCTCTCTGGGTGAGCCCATTTTAGGAGAACTTTTGCTTGCACAGGACAGACAGGGGGCTCTTTAACATACAGTACCAAGAGAGACTGATCTTTAAAGAGCCATGTATCTGCACACTGGATTTTTGAATTTTTCCAAGAGCCTTACCCCATTGCTTCAAGACTTGGTATCCCAGAACCAGAGAGAGCTAACTAACCAAGATCAGTCACACATTCCTGTACCCAATGCTCCCTCCATTTGTCAAGATACTTCCAAGTAACATACTATGTAGTCATTTTATGTCAGGTGGCACAAATCAAGAGTTTTCCTCAAAACACAAAGGGTAAGCATGCAGGCATTATCTCTGCAGAGCCAGTCTTTCTTATAAGTTTGCCAGTTTTTGAAATGAAAAGTCAGTTGGCTATGGTGTTGCACACCTTTAATCCCAGCAGTTGGGAAGCAGAGACAGATGGATCTCTGTGAGTTCCAGGCCAGCCTGGTCTACAAAAAAAAAAAAAAAAAAGAAATGAAAGTCAATAAAATGTCAGTTATGTAAAGTACATTTCAACAAGTTTTAAGGAACCAGAACCTTTCTCCCTTAAATTTATTTTTGTTTTTACAGTGCTGGGAACTGAACCCAGGGCTTCAAACATGCTAACATACTGGACAAGTGCTTTGCCACGACCACTCCTATCTTCAAAGTCCTCCACAAGTTTGGAGAATTCTTAGAGTTTTTAACTCATCACAATGAATTACAAGTGTCCTTTATACTTAACCTTCCACTACACTGCAGGCTCTTTGATGGACACACATAAAGTTTGATTCTCTTTTTCATCCAAGCCCTGGATCTAACTCATGAGAACTGTGAGAACATTCTGTCCTCTGTTTCTAAAACACGTTTTTGTGTCAACTACTTCTCACATATTCCCCCAGACAACCCTACTCTACAATGCCTCACTCATTATGTGGTAGCTGTCTGTGTGAACTGCTTAATTCTGCCCCTGGGCTTTGAAACTCCTCCCAGTGAGAACATCTGGGGAGTCGGGAGGAGTCCAAAACTTGTATTCAAATCATCCTTCTTAATACACTCTCAAGTAGCCTAATGATGAAGTTCAGTTCGTGTACTAATTTCTCTAACATTCTTATTATTGTCCCCATAGTTCAAACATGTTTGTATATTTAAATAATTTTAAATCGCATTTATCTATTAAACTTAAATGTACATATTTAAATAAAAATAACTTGTATTCGTTTTCTGGACCATTTTAAATGCATTCCCAGTGTCTGCATCTTTGGTCTCCCTTCTGCTTGCAGTCTCTATTCCAAGGCCATTGACTGCTAGCCTCCTTCTACTCAATCTGTTTTAGCTCAGATGTCAACATCAGGTATCTCTTCCCAAAATCTTTGGATAGCATTTTCCAGCTTCTTAAAGTCACACCTCCTCACATTTCCCTATTTTTTAGTATGCTTGGGAAGAGAATTTTTTCTATTATTAAGGTTTCTATTTTCTGACCTCGTCTCATTTGATGAACTCTTTGAGTGGAGAAACTTCATCCTAACCAGTGCCATTTCCACAGCTCACAATACTAGTCCCATCATAGGTATGTAGTAGACACACACAAATTAGTGTTCCCCCCCAAAAAAAACTAACCTTTTCTGACATTTATTTATGTATTGATGGTTACATTACACTAACAAAAATAGTGCTTCTTAAGCTTCCTAATGCTGCAACCCTTTAGTCTAGTTCCTCATGGTGTGGTGTGGTGAGCCCAACCATAAAAATATTTTCATTGTTGCTTCATAACTGTAATTGTGCTATTGTTATTAATCGTAATATAAATATATGACATGAAGGATATATGATATGTAACCACTGTGATGGGTTGTTCGACTCTCAAAGCAGTCACAACCTACAGGTTGAGAAACACTAACCTAAAAGATATATTTAATTCATAGCTGACAGGGGTGGCACACACCTTTAATCCCAGCACTCAAGAGGCATAGGCAGGCAGATCTCTGTAAGTTCGAGGCCAGCCTGGTCTACAAAGTGAATTTCCAGGACAGTCAGAACTACACAGAGAAGCCCTGTCTTGGGAGGTGAGGGGGGAAGAAATAAAGGAAGGAAGGAAAGAAGGAAGGAAGGAAGGAAGGAAGGAAGGAAGGAAGGAAGGAAGGAAGGAAGGAAGGAAAGAAGGAAAGAAGGAAAGAAGGAAAGAAGGAAGAAGGAAGGGAGATATATTTCTTATCTCCAATTCCTAGAGGTGTGATTCCATTCAGAAAAGGAGCCTACCTACATATTCAAGTGAAGATGGCACCACATTCTGTTCAATTAGATCTTTATCCCTTATAAGGGAATGACTTCCCTTATAAAAGAGGAGCTGTACACACAGACACTTGCAGACAATACCATGTAATTGAAGGAAGAGGATGATCTGCCTACAAGTTGGGTAGCAAGGACTGCCAGCAGAAGCAAAAGCCAAGAAAAGGCACAGACTCCCACGGTTAAAAATATTTTTAAATTATATTTTATTAATTTATTGAAAATTTCATACATGCATACAATGTATTTTGATTATAGTCAACTATATTCTTTCCAGTAAGTCCTCCCAGATCAACCCCCCTACCCACCCATCCCCTCTCAAGTTCATGTCCTTTTCTTTTTATAGCCAACTGAGTTCAGTTTGTGCTATCCATATACTCATGAGCATGGACCATTGTCTAGCCAACTTATCAGATCAACTCTTAAAGAAAATTGACTCTTCCTCCCCCAGAAGTCACCTACTATCAATAGTGTTTTAGCTAGGAGTAGGGGATCCTGAGCCCCTCTACCCTAAACACTAGAATGTTGACTGGGTTAATGTTGTAAAGGTCTTGTATAGGGAACCACAGTAGCTGTTAGTTCATGAACGAAATGGTCTTGTTATGTTGGGAAGACACTATTTCTGGTCTTCTCTGACCTCTGACTCTTGATATCTTCCTATCTCCTCTTCCATAGTAGTCCCCTAAGACTGGGGACACAGGTATGATATAGATGTCACATTTTTGGCCGATCACTCTGCAGACTCTTCTTCTCTATATTTTGACCAGCTGTGAACTTTTGTGTTAACTAGCATACTGCACAAAGAAACTTCCCTGAAGAATGTGGAGAGCAATATCTATATATAGAGAGATAAGAAATTTATAGAGCTATTCTATACTATACCACTTAGCAAAGTAGTAATATTGGCTCATTCCTGATGCCTGTTAGTTCTCCAATCTTGCCTCAATTTCTTCTGAAAGTTTGGTCTACGTATGGCCAAAATGAGGTGATTTATACCAGGAAGAAGTAACTATTAAGAAAAATGTCTATAATTTATTCACACAAAAATAACATATGACTACATCTTCCTTTCAATATATCATTCAGCAGTAGAGGCTACAAAATAAATTTCACAAGTGAAAATTTATTGACTGTTCTGTTGATAGACATATAAAAAAGATGAAGAAGAAAATAGGAATCGCCCTGGCTAATAACACATTTATGTTTTCTGTTTTCTGTGTCACATTGATATTTACAGAGCCTTCCATATTTTTACTTTTATTTGAGTTTTATTCTAGTGTCAATAAGGGCAAAGAACAATTAATATTATTATGTCCTTGAGAAAACTGAACATCTGACTTTTCCCTCAAAGCCCAGCAGAAGAGCTAAGAGTTCACATTGACTTTCTAGCCAAGAACATCTCATTGACTCAGACTGTCTAAAGCAACCAAAACTATACAGACAATATGTTCATTTTTATTATAAAGTTAGGGAACTATTAGAAGGATTCAATTACATGAGTAGATACTTGTTAGGTGCTACAAACTCCAAATTCATTAGCACTGAAAGGGAGTGAGGGAAATTTTGGAAAAGGTTCAAAAAAAAGGATTACTCAAAAAGTCTGCTATTACTCCACTTCAGGAGCAATATTAAAAGGTGGATGCTAATTATCATACTGAAAATGTGGTCATTGAGGCCAGCTGCTACAGAATTTTCTTTCAAATCCTGCCCTTGAGTCTTGTGTAAGATTGGGCAGTATTATGATATTCAAGTATCTTTTTTGTGCTCTGAAAAGAAATAATGGGTATGTAATTATTCCCACATAGAGTATTGAATATTAAGAAGGATGAATTATGGAAAAGACACTTAATACAACTTCAAATCTTGGTTCCATCCATTTTATGGATGAAAAAAAATGTGGGCACAAAAAGATCTAAAACTCACCTCAGAAAACCAGGCAATTTCCAAGCCAACACATCTCCTTAGCCTAAAGTCTCTTTTGTGAGTAAATTTGCCATCAGTTCATTGTCCATGAATCTCTAGAGGAAACAAAATTGGGACAAAGAAAGTAGTTCCAGCAGTCACATTATTAGTCAGAATCACCTCAAAAAGAAATGTAATGAATCTTTCTTCTGTGACTACCTCCCTTTCTCAGTTGAGGAGGGTCTACATTTACTGGACCCTCTTTACAGTAATGCTGCATGGTTCTCTGTATAAATAATTAATTTAATTATTTACTTAGTGTTTATATTATCATTAATTGTTTGGTGGTGATAATCCTTAACACGCCATTATAAATGAGCACACACAGACACCTTATGGATTTTAACAAGCCTTGGCCTGGATTGCGCAATCTTAGCCATCTAAGCTAGCTCTTAACTCTATCCCCCAAATATGACCCATATATACATATGTCCCCTTGGACTGTTATTCTCCACACTATGCCGATGTTCCAGGCCATGTGGAATGAGGTTCTTTTCTCTAACCCATGATGAGTGTCCTCCTCCTGCTCTTGGCTTTTTTTTTTTTTTCCTTCCTCTCCTGGAGACTTCTTCTACCCATCAACTTCTCTGCTTCAAAAGTCTGAGCCCCTTAGTCCCTCCTACCTCCATCTTTGCCCAATCTCAGGCCTCAGCATTTATTTAACCAATCAGAGACAAACAAAGTAACACAGCATTTCTTGATGTACAGCAAGCAAGCTTCTGGGAGCAGGTTCATTAACATTTAGAATGCACAAACTTCACCCCATCAGTTCTCACTTGTAGCCTTTGTCTTAAATTACTGGTGTCCTGGGTGTACACTAAGTAGAAGTAGGGTAGAAAAGAATTAGGACAGCTCTTTGATGAAAGGACTAGTAGATTAAAACTCAGGAAAAGCATAAATTTAGACTATAAGGAATAATTTGTTAAGGAAATATTTCATGATCAACAGAGTGATTTTTTTGTCACCCTAACTTTTCATAATAGAAATGTTGTGCTTACAGGAAACTGTGTGTGTGTGTGTGTGTGTGTGTGTGTGTGTGTGTATGTGTGTGTGCATGTGCATATATGTGTGTGTGTTAGTGTGTGTGTGTGTATGTGTGTGTGCATGTGCATATATGTGTGTGTATGTATGTGTGTGTGCATGTGCATATATGTGTGTGTGTGTGTGTGTGTGTGTGTGTGTGTGTGTGTTGAGATGAGGGGGTGTCAGTATGTCCATAGTACAGTGTATGTATTAGGTTACAAAAAAAAATCTTTTTTTTTAATCACCTTGTTTGGGACAGAGATTCTTTTATTCACCACTAAGTATGCCATGCTGGCTAGCTCACTAACTTCTAGGGATTTTCCTGCCTCCATCTTGTATCTCACTATGGAGCACTAGGGTTACAAACATACATTGCCATGGGTCTTATTATTTACCTGAGTTCTAACAATTCAAACTGAAGTCCTCATGCTTGTATAACAAGCACTTTCCTCACTGAACCATCTCTCCAGTCTCTAGATGAAATATCTTTAATTCTTCAAAAGCACAATTACAGAACTTATCTTAAGATATGTACTGCTAAGTACAATTATCTGAAATTCTGAATCCAGCATGCAAGACACAAATAGAGCTGTCCCGTATGTTAGAAATGGACACACGTCAGTGTTGTGCATTCGCCTAGCTCACCTTTAAAACAATTACATGGCCAATGCATGACTAACCTGCCACACCACATTTTCTGTTTGATTTCAAGGTTGAAGTGTCTCCTCATCCCCAAAGAAGTAAAACCCTAGAATGCCAAAGGATAGAATAGGAATTAATGGTTCTTTCTGTTTTGATTTCCACAGATTTGATGGCATTGTGCAATTTGAATAATTATGAGCTTCCAGCGTGCTGATAAGTTTCACCTGCATTATTCATCTGCATGAATTTAAACCTTCTCTCTGGAAAATGTCATCACCAGGCACACAGCTCCTTCTACACTGCACCATCAAAGCCAGAGCTAATCCCTGAGTGCCTGTCTCTCTTATGTAGGAATCCCATCAGTACATTTTTTGTAGGGGTTGGATGGATTAGATTTGGAAAATATATAGGAGTTTCTGATACTGTCTCTTAATTCGGGGCATGAACAGCATTATCAGCATGAAGTCAGCAAAAACAGGAAAGACTCAATAGACTGAAAAACAAGGTTGAAGTCAGGAAAACAGGAAAGATTTAATGGATTTGAAGAAACAAAGTATCTGGCCTGACATTGTTTTCAGTTGCTAAATGGGCGCAGCCCAAATTAAGCTGAAACAGAGTTCCTCCTATTTAAGGACAGTGCATGGAGCCGAGAAAGAGAGGAGGCCCCTGATGCTAGAGAGCTCCAAGAGTCCTGCTGAAAAAAGGGCTGGCCATTGATGGCCAGCTCTCTCCCTGAAGCAGAAAGAAGCCGGTGAGCAAAGAAAGCCTGAGCAAGACACCAAAAGGCCAAGGACTGGACCCTGTGGCTCAGCTTTTGCCTGGAGGGGTTTGATCTGTCCGATCAGTGGCCTAGGGGAAACTGTGCCTGGCTTTAAGGACTGAGGCAGAGCAGCTGAGTTCCTGATTCAAAAGAAGTAAGTTGGCCTGCAGACGGCTGGAGTCTCCCACAGAGAAGAAAGCATGAAGCCTTATTTAAGGTGAGACTGCAATAACCAACTTACCCTGATGAACCTGCATCTGAGAGATCCAGAAAAAGGACTGCTAAGTGCGTTAAAGAATCTACAACAAAGACTGTGTTCCTGACGACTGAGGACCTGCCCCAGAGACTGTATCATTCTAAAAGATTATGAAAGTGGTTGTTATAATTATCAATAGGTTTAGTGGATAGGTTAAAGGGGTTGTAGGATTTCATAGGATTAATAGTTAAGAAATTGTTGGTGTTTGTTATAAGTGAATTTAGTAATAAACAAATAAATGATAAATAATAATTTAAAAGTTCGGTTACAATTTTTTTTATCAGATTTCCTCTCTGTTCTTGTATCCTGACCTACTGTGAGTCCATTTTCCTTCACTTCACTATTTTTCTTATTTTTTTTTTTTTCGAGACAGGGTTTCTCTGAATATCTCTGGCTGTCCTGGACTCGCTTTGTAGACCAGGCTGGCCTCGAACTCACAAAGATCCGCCTGCCTCTGCCTCCCAAGTGCTGGGATTAAAGGCGTGCACCACCACCACCCGGCAATTTTTCTTATATTACTGTGCCTTTAGCTTTTATTTCAGAAAATTTTTCAATAAACATGAATATTACTAGGGAAAAGATGTTCTTCCAGTGGTTATAGGATTTCTTGGCAATACCGAGAATGCTTATACCCAAAGTTACCTGACACAAACACAGAAGGTACTAATCCTTAAATGGTAAAAGATTTGTTTTTATTCCTTCTTACTGTATCATGAATGCATGATGATGTATCAATGTGGCTGGCCCATTGGCAGACAGGTCATCTTGCAGATTTGGGGTTTGCCATCCTCCTTAATCTGTTTGCTTGAGACAGGTTTCTCTGTGTAGATCAAGGTGGCTTTGAAGTCATGATCTTCTTGAATACAAGGATTATAGGAATGTATTACAGTGCCTAGCTCTTCCAGAATCATCTGGAGGCATCTTTCCATTCTCCCTCTCCCCCCCCTCTTTCTACACACACACACACACACACACACACACACACACACACACACACACGTATGTATGTATGCATGTATGTGTATGTGTGTATATGTCAAACTTTGAGGGAAATACTCGAAGAGAATTCATATCTTATTGGGTATATATGCATATATATGACATACACATTTATATGCACACATGTAAGTATATATATATATGCATGCACATACATAGTTACATTTGTGTATATATATATATATACATACATACATACATACATACACACACATAAGCAGTAAGATTTGGGGATATCATTTGAGTATTTTCCTCAAAGTCTGATATATCTATAAGTTTGATCTCAAGTTTAGTGGCACTGAAGTGATAAACCCTTTAAGATGAAACCTAATGGAAGATAATTTGGTCAAATGGCCACTCCCCACAGAAGGGATTAACGCTAGAGTCATTGAGTGAGTGATTTCCCATGAGAAAAATGGTGGGTAACTCTCAGCCTGAGAGAAAAGAGAAACAGCAATAGAAGATGGCATCTATGCTCTGATGAAACAGAAAACAGGCAACCACATGCCCAGCCTGCCTTTCAGGATTATAGGAGCCTTTGAGGATATTTTATTTGCTTCCCTACTAACAAATCACAGTGGGAAATTTTTGAAAGCAATAAAAAAAAATTACTCTTGCATACATGATTAAAATTCAACATGGAAATGTGACCGCTTCTAGAAGGTGCGGGTTATCTGGCACCTAGAGAACAGCAGTTGTACATCATCCACTTTATGCATGACTGGAACAAAATACTGAAAAAGAAGCAAAGTAAGGAGGGGCTTACAGTTTCAGGGACATAGATCAGCATGGCAGGAATGGCATGGCTAAAGCAGTTGGTCACATGGGGTCTTTCCTCCATCCAAGAGATAAATGAACACATATGCTCAGCAACCTTTCTCCTTTGTGTTCAGTCTTGAACCCAACCTGTGGAATGGCATCCACATTTACAGAGGCATAGCCCATGTCAGTTAACCTAATCTACAAGATTCCTGGCAGTTATGTGCAGAGGCTTCTTTCCATGGTGGTTCTACATTCCGTCAAATGACAACTGAGATTATCAGAGACAAGATACAATTGTAATTCCAGTAGTTGCTCTCATTGTTATGTTACAGTTCATGACTGGAAATTAAATAGAAGTCTTTATAATGTTGCCTACTAGAGAAATGGCCATGCTACTCTCAGTGTAACTAAGTTACTAGTGATCTACCATGCTCACATATGTAAGCTGATCATGAAAGATATAGAAATGTGCTAAGGAAATCAGCATCTTTATGGCTACACCAGGCTAGCTTCTAGATCATGTACTGAACACCCCATAATTCATATGTCAGAAACTGGTTATAATTGGAGCTAGTTGCATTTTGGATCATGAATCTGAAAAGAAATTTAAGCAAAACATAAAACATCTGTGAACAAATATAAAGACCATCCCATTCTGCCAAGAATGTTTTACAAGGTAAAGACCTGGCAGGACTTTCTTGGAAAAGCAACCATTGCCTATGGGTCTTGTCAATCAAAACCCTAAAGCAAGCATGGATGGTCTTGAGTAAAGATGTTATTTGCTCCTCTAAAATAGACTATTTTGCTCTTATCTTTTAAAAACTCCTTTTGTGTGTGTGTGTGTGTGTGTGTGTGTGTGTGTGTGTGTGTGTTTGTGTGTCTGCACACATGTGTGGGGAGTGTGTGTGTGCACATGTACTTTATTATGTCTGCACATGTGGAATGTGGAGGTAAGAAGTCAACTTTGAGTATTTACCTCTACAGCCCTATATTTTGTTTTCTTTTTGTGTTTTTGTTCATTTGTTTTGTTTGTGTTTTTGAAACAAGGTGTTTAGCTGAACCTGAGCCTCACCATTTCAGCCAGACTAGCTGGCCAGTCAGTCCCTGGGATCTGCCTATATCCCATCCTGAGTGATGGAATGACAGGTGTGCACCTCAGCACCTACCTCTTATGTGGGTACCAAAGACCTGAATTCAGGACCTCATGTTTGCACAGAGAGGACTTCACCCACTGAGCCATCTCCCTAGCCTTCTTCATTCTCTTTTCATTCCTTCCAGAAAAATCAAGTGAAAAATGGTTAGTCTTCTCTTCATTCTATAAATATATGAGAACCTAGAATTGAATTGATTGCATTTGCCTTTGCCTTCCTTGGCCATTCATGGAAGGCAAGAGCAAAGGAAACATTGTCTGGGATTCTCAGCAGAATTAGTGGTACTGTTTTGTTGAGACTTGGCAGTAAGAGGATGGGATGCTCTTAAAGCCAGTTGGGTTTTTCAATCAGACCCTCCAGATGTCTCTGAGGAATAGAAATAGTATTTGGATAAAGCAATCTAAACAGAAGAGGCCATGGTTGATTGTTTTTGTTCCCAAGAGAATTATATTTCCTTCATTACTTGACACAATCCAAAGTTCTTTCAAATTAATTTAAAGTTTCTGGGCCTGAAAGTTCTAACATTCAGTCTGAATTTGGAAAAACTGATAGAAACAAACTACTATTTTTGAAATCAGTCCCAAAACCATGTAAGTCATCTGTAAGAACATGTGATTTACATTCTCTGAGCCAGAACTCTGATGTTAATAACTCAAAATTCTCATCATGTGGCTTAGTCATTTAATTCCAAGGTGCCTCCTTTTGTTTATCTGAGCCTTAACAACAGTGAAGGAAAGAAAATACAGGAGATGGTGGTGGATTTGCCCACCGGAGAAACAAAAAGTCGGAGCTGGAGAAGTGGTTCGGCTTGGTGAGAAAGAGAAATTGCTGCAGTCATAAGAATATGAATTCACCCACATAAAAAGCTGGGCATGAGTACAAGTGGAAGCTCTTGGCCCTCAAATGACTGAAGATCTGAGGGAATATGATATGTGAGGGCCCACCTCATCTGAGGAGAGTACCAAGTAGAGGAACAAGGAGGGAGGGAGGGGGAAAGGGAGGGAGAGAGGGGCAGGAGGGGAGGAGGGAGGAACTATGTTCTAGAAGTAACTTTAGAAAACAAAATAATACTTTTTTTTTAGAAAAGAGTTAATAAGCTTAAAAAATATAATAAAAATACAATATGAAATTTTCAAACTATAATGTACCAAAGGTATACTTGCCTTACTGGCATGAAAGGAAAAATGGCCTTAATTCCAGATTGGAATGTTAGACTGCAGGTGGTCACATAGCTTACACAAACTTGAAAGCAGCTTAAAAGTTTCTTTCTTTTTTTTTTTTTTTTGTAGATATAAAGGATATTTTCATGGTTTGGAATTAAAAAGCAGATAAGAGGTTTAAAATACTGTAAATAAATTAAAGGTTACTGCAGTTGAACCTCATTTTCTAAACTTCCAAGAGTTGAAAAAATTTGGAACTGAGGTAAAATATATGAAATGTGTAGTGTTAGCCCATGCCTTTAACTCCAGCCGAGACAAGAGAATCACTATAGAGTTAGTTGTCTTATAAATGCTAGAGTTACAAAGAACAGGGTAGTGATGGTGCACACCCTTAATCCCATCATTTGAGAAGGATACACCCTTAATCCCAACACACTAGAGACAGAAATCTGTATATCTCAGAGTTCAAGGTCGGCCTGACACAAAACAAGCTCTAAACAGAGAAAAACCTTGATCTGGGTGGTGGTGCACATCTTTAATCCCATCAGTTGGGAAGCACATGCCTTTGATCCCAATACGTAGAATGCAGAGACAGGCACATAGGATCTGGAAGAATTTAAGTCTAAAAGCTACTCACAAAAGGCATGCTAAAATTCAAAGCGAATTGTCCTTTGAGATCTCAAAATATATACACTTAAAGGTTTGTTTAGTTCCAAAATATCAAAATAATTTCCTTTTTAATCTCAAGTGAAAGGTAATACTTTTTATATTGTCAAAAAACAAATTTGCTCCAAGAAAAATACTACCTACCCCCCCCCCAAAAAAAGTAGTGTCCCAGAGTTAGGATTAGGGCAGGGCTCTGTTCTTACCTTTCCAGGAGATTAAAAGCATCCACCTAAGGAATCCGGGGACAACTGGATTCAGAAGAAAACAGAACAGATACCAAAGAAGACAAGTAGCCCAGATGATCCAGCCTTGCAGACTTCCTCAATAGCTGTTTCCTCAAAAGTCTACAACCACAACAACAAAAAACACTAGGATTGTTCAGCTCCACAGACTGTTCCAGCCAGAACTTAGTAAAGCCCTGAAGTTCAGTTTCTGTCTACAAACGTTTTAGGACTTCTAAATAGCTGAGCACAAAACAAGTGAACATCAAATGATTCTATTAACATGCTTTACCATTTCTCTATTCTTATTTGGGCCCCAAACAGGTTTTACTAAGTCCCAAGTCAGCAGGAAGTCATTTTAAGAGAGCAACATCCCATCTCCAGAAGGTGGGGTGAGTGATTTTTCTGTTCTTTGGTCATTTGATGGGTTATAGATACTTCTTGTTATTTAAGGGGAGGGATTACAAGCTGTTAAATAGGTTTTGGAGGTTAGACCCAGGGATTTCTCTCTTTGTCTTTTCTGTATCCTTCTTTCTCTCCTATGTAGAGGTGAAAAGACTTGAGAAAAAATGGGATGTAGACACAATATAGGAATGATAAAGAAAAAAGGGCAGATTATTGAACATGCTCTCATATCTTTATATATTGATACAAAATTAAAATTATATTTGGCTAATTTGGTATTGATATTTGTATATTCATGAAAAATTAATATTATATTGGGCTATATCAGTATTGATCTTTGTATATTGATACAAAATTAAGGTTAACTCTTTTTAAGGCATTGTACCTAGGTAATGCTTAAAAATGAAATGTGAAATCTTGGCCTTTTGTTAGCAACTGTCATAACTGTTTAGGATAATTAAGAAATGCAAATGAATAGTCATTCAAGCATGTCATTTTGTTAGATACTTGGGCAATCTATCACAGTTATTTTCTAAGTTAATCAGAAATCAAGTTGTTAAGAGACAAGCAACATTTGCTTATCCAAACATAAAGATATAGATAGGTGGTCTTCAAAAACCTCAAGAGATCTGCAGAATATGATATTCAAAGATTTTTTTTTAACTTAACATTTTTTGATATTGAGACATGTCAGCTCCTGACAGCACCGCCTATTCTACTCCAAGTAGAAGATGAGCATTGAAGAATCTCCAATTGGTGTTGGTTGAATTAGTGGCAAGCCTATCCCTTGGCAATAAAAATCCCTTGCTTCAACTGTAGACAGAATGCTGTCCAAATATGACAAAACTTGGAAGCAGGTAAGTCGATAGCCTAGCTCTGCCAAAACAGGGTAGGCAAATCCTTCATAATTCTTGCTTTACAATCAATGTCTGTCAGAGAAACAGGGACAAACAGCTGAAGGTTGATGCTGTAATGTATGGAGAGAAATTGGGAACTGTCCAGGCAGCCACTGGTATGTCATTTCTTAGTTTTGGAAGCTGCTGGCCCTGCACTTCCTGTATAATCATATATATTTATCCCTCTCAGGTCTCTGATGTGGTTGAAGACTAGATAGCTAGAGTCTCATCGTTAAATTTTGGGTTGTTTAGGAATTAAGAGGATGTTCTCTATCTACGAAGATTTTTTTAAACTTGTGATGCAGATTAGGATAGAAGCTGAGTTGGCTATAGAACTTTAAACTCATGGAGATGTTTGGATAGTAGAATGTTAAAGTCAGGTGCCAAATACGTATGGACTGGACATTGGGAATGTATGCTAAGCCCTATAACTCTCATAATTGTGGCCTAATTATTTCTGTTGTTTTATATTGTATTTGTTGTTATAAGAGAAAGAGCCACTTCTTGGACTGAAAGGGGGAGTTGTTGGGAAGAAAAAGGTATATCTTAAACTTAAAAAAAAAGGAAGTGTATGGGGGGTTTGAAGGGGAAGGGGTGGGAGGTTGGGATTGGAGGAGGGAGTAGGGACTGAGATGTGACTTGAAGAAATAAAAAAATAAATTTTAAAAAAAATTTTAAAGTTTCACAACAACAACATCAAAAAAAAGCTGGGCACAGCTGTGCACTCACCAGTAATGCAGAGGCTGAAGGATGTGGAGACAGAAGGATTGCTAGCTTACTGGACAGCCAGTCTTGCTCAAGTTTTCAATAAGGGACCCTGTCTTAATAAAATAATGCAGAAAACAATCATCCTCATTTTTAATCTGAGCACAAAAATGCATCTTCGTATGTCCATGCATCATACACCACAGGGAGGGAAGAGAGAGAGAGATGAACATGAACTCAGAAGTTCAAAATCTTTAAAGACATTTACAATAAATCATCTGAGAGAAAAAGTTCTCTCAGTGAAGAGTTTCTTTAACAAACAGATTTTTTGTGTGTGTGGCTTTTAAATTTTTCCTGGTCTTTGTTTTAATGACATGGTATTTTCTTTTTCATGACATAGTATTTTCATTTAAAGTAATTTCTTTAAAAAGTATGTAATAGTTTTAACATATTTATTTTTTTGTACTTTTCCATTTTGGTATACAAAAGACATTGCAACATGTTGCAACAAGTAAACAATGTAATGTTTACTTGTTATAAAAAGCAGCCTCTTACATGGAGCAGGTGGTAGGGATGCAATCTGTTAGATTTGGGGGTGCAGGTCTATCGGAACTTGTAGCCATTCCTGAAAATGCTACAGTATAAAGGGAAAAAGTTTCCATGTACTTCAAAAGTACTGAAAATTAAAGCATCACCTTTATCTGGTCTTGATTTGAGAACAATGAGTCCTTCTTGTTTCTTGTTTGATGTTGTTTGTCTGTTATAAAAAGCAAGAAATAAGGACTATTCATCATTTCTGTTTGACTAAATTGCTACAAGCAATCTTCAGTCTATGGAGAGAAGTATTCGTTATAACTTTCTTCTCTTGTCCATTTGGTAATGCCGCAAGGATGTATTCTTTTTTTGTTTGTTTTTTTATTTATTTGTTGCTTCAGGTTACATTTCCATCATATTGTCCTCTTTCCCCCCTTCCCAGCCCTGCCCTCCCACACGCTACCCCCCTAACCCTTCCATCCTGCTCCTCTGGAGTGCAGTGTCCCTACATAACAGTCCCTCGCCCCCGTTCAGAAGTCATATGAGGGCCAAGAGCCTCCTCATACACTGGGGGCCTACAAGGCAGTACCACCAGTGAAAAGTGTCTCATTGCCAGGGAGGGAAAACTAAAAAACAAACAAACAAACTAAAAAAATAAAAAGTCTGTCTTTGGTGCGTTGGTTGTAGTATAGATATCCTGTACTATATAGCTAAAATCCTACTATAAGTGAATAGATGCCATGTGCATCCTTCTGAGTCTGGGTTAGCTCACTCAGGATGAGCTTCTCTAGTTCCATCCATTGGCTGAAAATTGCATAATTTTATTGTTTCTGATAGCTGAGTAATATTCCATTGTGTAGATGTACCACAGTTTTTTAATCCATTCTTCGGTTGAGGGACATCTGCATTGTTTCCAGTTTCTAGCTATTACAAATAAGGCTGCTATGAACATAGATGAGGAGACTTCCCTATGACTCCGTGAGAGGTCCTTTGGGTGTATACCCAGAAGTGGTATGGCTGGGTCCTGAGGCAAAGCTATTCCGAGTTTTCTAAGATATCGCCAGACAGACCTCCATAGTGGTTGCACAAGCCTGAACTCCCACCAGCAATGGAGTAGGGTTCCCGTTTCTCCACACCCTTGCCCACATGTGCTGTCATTTGAGCTTTTGATCTTAGCCATTCTGACAGGTGTGAGATGGAATCTCAGAGTCCTCTTGAGTTGCATTTCTCTGATGATTAGGATGTTGAGCAATTCTTAAAAGGGGAAACTGGTGCCACTCCATGGATTTATTTCAAAGTTGAATGTGATTAACCATTACAACTCTACAAAGTGCACAGAAGGTAAGAGATTAGCACCACATCAGGACACAGTGCTTACCACACATTAATTTTGGTTTCTTTGTAAGAAAAAAAAATTATCCCTTGTAGACCCATGCAACTAAAAATTAGAGTTGCAGTGACAATTGAAAGTGGAGGCAGATGAGCAGAGATGGTGACTGAAAGTGTTCGTGGTTGTTGTTGAGCACTTTGGTTTGGACTTTTTTTTGTGTGTGGTAGGTTAGATTCTGCAGCAGTCCCAACTGAAAGTCACTCACATCATTGTGTTATTGTACCAGTTACTATCCAGAGTCTCATTAAATGTAATTACAAGGGGCACCAAGCTCAGGGAAATAGCTGGATAAACAGGATTCCAGCAGAAAAGAGATAGAAGGATGTTCCACCTCCACACTTGGCCACTGTCGTTCTGGCTGCACGTCATCCGGGTTTAGACCTTGGCTTCTGGGCACCTGGCTGAGACATTGAATTCCTAACTGTCACCCTTTAATAGCTGTTTTTCTCTCCAATACCTTTCATTTGTTTCACATAAAGGAAAAATATTGTGTTTGAAAGGCTTACAGAAAAACCAAACAAAGGAGTATTTAATCACAGCACAGAAAACTGATGATGTTTTGTTATATAACCTCCCAGGCTTTTGTGTGCAAGCTTACACTTCTAATTTTTTTTAAGTAAAAATGAAACCATCCTCTTTCTATTCACAAAGCTGTGTGTTTCATAACATGTTATTCTTCTGTTTCCTTCGATGGTTACACCATAAAAAAAACGCAGTGCCTCTGTCATGTTGCAACACTGGAGAGAGTCTACAGAGCCCTACAATCTAGTGTGTTTTTCATGCAGAAGATAATTGATATTCTACATCTTTAAACAGTATGGTCAAATGAATTTTAAGAAACATGGAATGAGTTGCTGAGCAGATAACTTGGTCAGTAAAATGCTTGCGTCTCAAGAACGGTCCAATCTACTGAATACATAAAAGCAAGTAAAGTTAAAGATCATTCTTGTGGCACATGTTTAAAGTCGCAGTACTAGGGAGGCAGAGACTGGCAAACTGCACAGCCTAGCCTATTTAGCCAATTCTAGGCCAATGAGAGACTCTGTCTCAAAAGAGATAGATAGATGGCACCTGAGAAATGACATCTGCGGTCATTATCTGGCCTCCACACACATGTGCATGCACACACACTTGAACCTAAATGCACACACCCATACACACACACACACCCATACACACACACACACACCCATACACACACACACACACACACACACACACACACACCGTGTGTAATGAAGCAGTCATATTTTCTTTGCAGCAGGATTCTAGAGTCAAATGGAACAAGCCAGGCCAAAAATATTTTTAAAACTTGGTGGAACTGGGTAGAGTGGTCCAAGAAGGAGAATATGACACACAAAAGCTAATGTTAGCAGAGTGAGTGTGGGAATCTACAGTTAGTTTTGTGTCTCCAGAGCCTTCCATGAGAGGTTCAACCATGTTTCCCCCTCAGAATCCCTCTGCTGGTTTCATTTTCTTAGAACCCTAAGGGCCCAGATAATCTTGCTCTGGCCTGGCATTCTAAACTGCCTTCCCACTGGCCTTCTTTGTTTGGGGGTTGTTGTGTTGTTTTGTTTTTTAGCTGTTGTTGTAGTTCTGTTTGTTTGCTTGTTTGTTTGTTTTTCTTCTTCCTTCAAGACCTTCAAGTTCTCTCCAGGATCTTGCTCAATCACTGCCTCTGCTTTCAGTTTATGCTAATTAATCTCCTTGTTGGCTACTGATCTTGATCCCTTCTTCCCTTACTAGAGTTCTTCCTTCCCCATGCTCCATAGAGTATAACAACTTCCCTCCTGCCTGTCTCTTACACTTTATTGTTCTTTCTTTTTCATACAAAAAAAAATAAAATCCTCATATTTACATGTTAATTAAGTAATTTTCACGAGAGCCTTGAAGGACACTCTAAAATGTTAAACAGTAGGCTGAAATCAGTACTGAGTTATCAGTTGAATATTCCCTGATACCAGGGGGCATTGCAAGGGAGGGCCAGGACCGTTCATAAGAACTTTGTGTTCACCAGATGAAGATAGAGGAGATGCTAAAAAAGACTGTAGGCTCAAAGACTTAAACTGTGGGTAAAATTTATACAAAAGTGGAAGTGGTGAGAGGAAAAAATGGAGATACGTGAAAAAGAGGGAGAGGAGAACAAAAGAGAGCAAAAGAGAAAGACCATGTGCTTGAGAGCAAGAGTGAGAGAGAGAATGGGAGAGAGAGAGAGAGAGAGGAGAGAGAGAGGAGAGAGAGAGAATGGGAGAGAGAGGAGAGAGAGAGAGGAGAGAGAATGGGAGAGAGAGGAGAGAGAGAGAGGAGAGAGAATGGGAGAGAGAGGAGAGAGAGAGAGGAGAGAGAGAGAGGAGAGAGAGAGGGGGGGGTCTAAACGCTCTAAATAGAAACCATGGTGCCGTCAAGGTGGCTACTTATCTCTGCTTTGCAGCCCTGTTGCTGACGACACAGGATGAACCAACCTATTGAACCTGAACTTTTACTCACTGGCTCATATGTCCTACCACCATCTCAGCCTCTAGCTTGTCACTACACTTCCATTCCTTCTACTCCTCAATGCCTTTAACCCAGGGACTCTCAAGCTCCGGGGTCTGTGGGAATCACTCGGGATCTTGGGAGATGGCACACACAGTGGTCATTATTGGCACCTCTGAATCTGCAACTCCAGGATCCAGAGCTAGGCCTTCCTGGTTCTGGCCATACGAGATCCATGTCCATGCATGTCAGTAGACTCATAAGAAAGCAAAGGTCATCCCCATTGAGAACTGTACGTCATGAACTTCGAAGTCTGCTTCTGACCCTGAATAAACTCCCCTGAACCAGGATCCTTGCTCTGTGAGCTTTATCCCTCAGGATCTGGACAAGATCCTGCTAAACCGGGATAAATTGTCCAGCTGCTGCTTCCAGCTACCCTCAAGGTTTATGGGCCATCGGCACTGCACTGTTCAGAAAGCTAATGAGGTTAACGGCTGCTTGTGTCGAAGGGTGGGGGAGGGGAGGCTAGAAGCGGGCAGAAGGGAGCCCATAACGGAGCAATTGGGAGAGTGTCTCCCTCTATGAAACAATCCAAAAGTGATTAACAAATGCAGGCTGTAAGGCTGGGACTTAAACAGCTGTAACAAGGCACATAAAAAGAGTCAGAGATACCCTCTCCTCTACCTCCCCATTGCGGAAGCAAGTTCTCTGCCCCTGGGTCCTCCCAAAAGATCTGAGCACATGCTCTTGAGATGCACACATATCATGCCAAGGGCTTCAGAGGCACAAGACAGCAGAGGAAAACAACACCCCCTGCACAATGTGCTCATTGTTTTGATTGAGACATTGCTGTTTGAAATGCATTTATTTCTGCCTATCATAAATACTCCTCCACAGCAGCAATATATATATATAATAATAAATGCATTCCAAATAGAGGCCCAGACATCTCATACTAAAATTACAGTCACGTCATTGCAGTCCTATCCCATCTTTCAATTATAGTCATTAATTGAGGATGTAACCCAGAAACAATTACATCCATGAAATTCTAATGAGTCTCCTGCAGTTAATATCAAAAGCAAACAATGGGAAGTGCATGCTGGTGCTGGAGTGTAATCCAATTCTGTCGATTAAAATAAAGAAAAGCTTTTTTTTTGTAGCATGTAAATCTAACTCTTTGCCTCTACTCAGTTTTCATTTCTCTGGGAGTGACAGACTCTCTGCATAGATTTGCTTATCTAACAAGCTTACCAAGCTGCCCTCTCTCAATTATGCGGAAGGCACATCTTAGAACTCACCAGTGGGGAATATATTCTACTCAGGGGACCCATCTTTGCACACTCTCCCACTTCCATATACAAACCCGATTCTTTGTTTACCTCACTGAAGTAGAAATATGCTTTAGTTTTCACTACAGCAAAATAAATGTAATCATAGTAATCACACTGATGATGATTCTGGAAGAACTTAGTGGCAGCTTATGAATAAATCTTTTTGCTTCTCTGAGAATAAGTAATAAGCTAACAAAAGTAAAAGAACAACCTTAAAAAAACACGGAACTATTTCAACTGCAAAAGAATACAAAGAAAATACACAACTTTAATTGTGTGTGTGTGTGTGTCTGTGTCTGTCTCTATGCGTGTTGTGGGATGTTTCTGTCAATTTAGCACAGAGCAGAATGTACCTTGAATAATTTTAATTTAGAAATTGCCTTCATGTGGGTGGCCTTTAGACATGTCTATGGAACATTTTCGTGATTGCTGATTGGTGTAAGAATGCACAGACTACTGTTGGTGGTAACATCCTTAGGCAGATGGTCCTGGGGTGTATGATAAAAAGTAGTTGAGAAAACCAGAGATAGTGAGCCAGTAAGCAATGATCTTCCATGGTCACTGCTCTAGTTTCTACCTCCAGATTCCCGCTCTGCTTGAATTCTTACCTTGGCATTCCTCCATGATGGGCTATAACTCCTAAGCCAAATACATAAACCCTTTCTTCCCCAAGTTTTGTTCAGTGTTTTATCATAGCAATAGAGAAGCAAACTAAGAGAGTATTTGTGCAGCTAAGAGAATCTAACTAGCAGTAATAAACCTCAAATTAGTCCTGAGGAAGAAGTAGGTAAAACAAAAGAAGAAATATCCCCTCAGAAAAGTCAGAGCCCCAAAATGAGATTACAGTACTATGAACAGTGCTAAGGGACATTTGGACATGAGTGCTTAGAATAGAAGAAGAAATATATACAAGCTACCTAGACAATCTCAAAGAAACAACACTTTTTATTACTAATAAAAAAAATCTACTTTCTGAAAATAACTGGATCACTATGTAAAACTTGTATCCCTTGGTAGCATTAGCCATCTGTAAGCAGGCATACAGAGAGTAGGCTGACCAGAGCCAAGTTATCTTCTGAGAAGCAAAGACAGTATGTCCACATGGAAATGACACACCTACAAGGAAGTGATCTAACCCAGAGCTGACAGTCAGCAGAGAGCAATTCCTAAATGCCCTGATTCGTTTTCTAACATCACTGGCAGCTGAATGAAGAACCTCTTAATTCCATCTGCATCCGTGGTGTTCCCATTTGAGCTGTGACTGTGAGGGGATTCCTACCTATCCATGTTCTCTCACATAGAGGAATCTGTTATTCTCATTTAAATTTAAGGACCGAAAGAAAGGAAAATGCAAAACAAAAAACCCAAAAACCAAAAAAGCAAAAGTAGTCATTAGAATGACATAGGCAATTTTCCAGCAAGGAAGCAATATTTACTAGAATTATCTTACTACCTGGCATCTGCAACTTATAATCATATAATCCAATAGGAATTCGAAAAACACCAGTGAGTTCCTTGCAGCTACGGAGGAAGATCACAAGGCAGAAAGATTGAAATAGCAGTGTGACACAGCAGAAGCAATAGCAATGGGAAATAGAAAAGATAGAAAAGCACATGGGAAAATGTCAAATAACTTTATTAAGAAAGAATAAATTTCACTAGGAGTGATGGTGAAATCTATCTATCTGTGTGTGTGTGTGTGTGTGTGTGTGTGTATGTGTTTAAGAGATACAGATAAAAATAAAAACAGAAAACAGAGAAATTGTACTTCTATGATGGGTAGCTACAGGACCAAAAAAACAATAGGGAATAGTGCATATTTGTAAAATACTTTAAAATTATCTCTGAGTGCTAAGGCCTAAATACTTTATTTATAGCATCCTGTCTGGACCTAGGGCTAGGTACAAGAGGGTGCAGAGAGAATATATTGCAATAATGACTCACAGCAGCTACAGATACCTGCACTGTGACGACACAAGAATAGGCCCTGTCAACAGTCAGCCATTGGTGCAGGAGGGACTCAGGAGGCCTTACACCTCACTGATAGACTATTTGCCAAGAACAGATTTGGGGACAGAAGAAGAATCAGTGTATCCACTGATAAAACTATCAGCTTCCAATGGACAGTTTCAATCTCATCTTCACACAGATGGCCCTGGTTAAACTAAGTGGGTCACACAAAACCAAGATTTATGAATAAGAATGGGAGAGGAATTGGTTAGTATGAGGAGTCAGGGTTGACAGGAAAGTGAGGAAGATAAGCGAGTGCATTAGGGGGCTGAAGGTAATCAAAGAATCAGCCTATGTGTATATGTGTATCACACACGCAATGATTGGTCTTTGGTCACAAAGAACAAAACTATGCCATTTGCAGGAAAATAGACAGAATTGGAGATTACATCTTAAGCAAAACAATACAGATTTTAAAAGAAAAATACTGTATGTTTTCTGTCAAATGAATATAGAGTCTAGATTTTAAAAGAAGGAAAGAGAAATGTGATAGATGAAGGAGGACTGTTTGGAGGAAGTTAGGTCCAGCAGAGTGGGAAAGAAGGCTAACAAAGGGTCAAGGTTGGTGAATATGTTGGAAGCATGTTCTGCACATGTATGAAGTTGTCATTGCAATACATGTTGATTGAGATACTTTACAATGGCAAAGATTGTAGTTTACTGTGAAAATATCAGTTACGATTATTTTTATAGAGATGCTATATCCTGAATTCTAAAGCATAGAAATGTATTGTCTGGTCAAAAGCAATAGTTATATTCATAGTGTGGCTAAAAGCTGGTAGTCAACAAAATACAATACAGAATTACTCTACAGTTTTATTAACCAGAAAAAAATCAAATATGCAATAATGTATTTTGTATAAGAAAATTTTATTTCTAATAAAGAAAGAAACAATGGTATTCTAATAGCAAAGTTTCAATTTTCATTATTTTAAATACTTTTGTTCATTCTCTGAGAATATCATACAATGTGGAGTGATCATACTGACCCATAAACTCCCATTAGATCCAGTCCTGCCTTCCCTACCCATTCAATTTTGTGTCCTTAAAAAACAAAAACAAAAAAACACAAGTCCAATTTGTGCCCATATCCTCTTGGGTATGAGCTCATTCTCTGGAACATTGTCCAACTGCAAATGTGTAATAGAATATCCAAGAAAAATGGACACCAAACCAAAAGGTGCAGAATCAGAGGCCAAGGCCAGTAAAGCTACCACAGATGGTGAAGCAAAGGCGATGGTGCTAAGGGAGCCAGATAACAGAGCCCCAGACACAGAGGACACTTCCCAGACCATGAAAGACACTGGAATTTGCCCTGTTGGGCTCATAACCAATAGACCATTTAATCCTTCCATTTTGTTCCTTGTCAGAGGTTGGGGTCTATCACAGGAATTTCTCACCATAATAACTGGAAGTAATTCAGTTGCCAGTTTCACATGTCCAGAGAAGAAAACCAGTTTTTCATTTGGACAGATCCTACTTTCAGTCCCAGCCATACTCAGTACCTAGAATGATGATATTTAGATGTGAGAGTTGGAGTGTGTGTATGTGTGTGTGTGTGTGTGTGTGTGTGTGTGTGTGTGTGTGCGTGTGTGTGTGTGTGTGTGATGTGTATGCATGTTTTAAGTGTTTGCATTTGGGGGTGATATATGTGTGTACATATGGCTACCTGAGGCTGATGTAGGGTATGTTTCTCAAAAGCTCTCAATCTTATTTATAAGCAGATGTTTACTAGTGAGGTTTTCTTGTTAACTTGACACAAACTAGATTCACCTCAGAAGAGAAAAAGCTCATTGAAGGGACCAATTCTACCACACTGGCCTGTGGTTACACCTGTGAGAAACTGGTTTGAGTGCAGGTTAGTGTAGGAAGACTCATACCACTGTGGGTGGCACTGTCCCTAGGCGGGGGTGGGGAGGGTGGGGGGTTTAGGTGTATCAAAAAGCTAACTCATCATTAGTCAGGGAATAAGAGAGAGAGCAAGCCAGTAAGCAGCATTCTTTCAGGACTTCTGCTCCAGCTTCTACTAAAGTTCTTGTCCTGACCCTCCTCAGTGATGGACTGAAATCTGTAAGAAGAAATAAAACCTTTACAAGTTACTTTTGGTCATGGATTTTATTACAGTAACAGAAAGAAAACTCGGACACAGGGTCTCTCAATTGATAGGACTAGTCTAGGTGGCCTGATTGCGCTTACGGCAGGCATTCTAAGTGGCATTTATGAGGGAACTGGAAAACTAACTCACTTCCTCAGGCTTCTACAGCTACTGCTTTATCCACTAAGTCACAACACAAGCCTCTTAAAATCAAATTTCAAACCTACAGCAGATCCTGTATGGGTTGGAACTTTGAAGAATGTTGGGATTAGATGAATGTATCTTGTACCTGTGATAAGCATGAATATTTTATTATTCATATAATAAAAGTGATAGTGGCTAGAGAATGGAATATTATGAGTAGAATTATAGACTCAAAATTGCATATTATCTTTTCTTTGCACACCTTCTTTTGTAGTCTTCTCACTTCTTCAAAGAGTTCTAAAAGGGCTGTGCAGTGATGACTCCAGCAGCTAACCTCCCATCCCTGCCTTCACTCAGGACTTCAGATGTGTAGACAGAGTGGTCACTCAACATCCTCACTTGTCTAAAATGCCCCTTAATTCCTACTTAAGGCCTTCAACTTTCCCACACGGTTAATGCAGCTCTTCTCTTCATAGTAGCTTTCCCAGCCCTGTCTCTATCCAATGTACTGGGAAACATTTTTAGTGTTAACCTGCTACAAATAGCTTCTTAACTTACATACATTTCCTTAACCTCTAATGCAATATCCTAGCCCAAGAGCATATAACCTATCACTGAAATGAAAGTTTCCTGAGTCTTCCCACCTTGTCCTCCCTGTGCATTCCCAAGATAATAATCAAAATAATTCTGTCAAAATGTTGTTCCCACTCTCTGGTTACAATGCTTCACCTTACTTCTCACCTCAGTAGAAATGAAAGCTGAAATTATCCTGCAGGTCTATAAGACCTTGCCCGAAGTTGCCCCCACCCCCACCTCCCTCTCTGACTTAGCCTCCAGCCTCTCTTCCACTTGCGCAGTTTGTTTTTGAAAAGACCATACTCTTTCTTGTCATTGGGATGTGCTACATAGTGTTCCTCTTAGGCACACAGTTTTGTCAGCTGTTCCTCACCCTACCTGGCTGAACTTTCCAAAAAACTAAGACGATTCATTCGTCCACCGCTGGGTTCTAAGCTCATCATATGAACGAGGACACCTCCATTGACTCTAGGAAAAAGTCAGAAGCATCATGACATCTAAGTGAACAATTTTCTCCTTAAAACAAATGGCTTTCATAGATGTCATATATTGTGTGTTTATATATATATATATATTATCTTAACCATTGTTTCACACACACACACACACAAAGAGAGAGAGATAGAGACAGAGAGAAAGAGTTCTAAGTGGTATACAAGGCTGTGCTTTCTGAGTTTTCTTACTAATGTCTCTGTTTACTACTCCTAGACTGATGTTTGCTACAAAGTTGAGATTTATTATATTACAAATATTAATTTGTTGAGCAAATAGATTAATAATATGGGCAGAAGAAGCATATTCATCTTTTTATATTGAAAGTCCTGTTATATCCGTGGGCGGTTTTTCTATTACCTCTCGTACTCCAAAAGTTCCTCTACTGCACATGTGTCGTTTAGCTAGTGAATTCATACTAGGTTGCTCTGAAGTCACAAGTATGTATTTTTATCTTTGAAACTAATCCCAGAAAAAAAACAAACCACAAAAAAGCCAAAACTCCTCATTTGTTCAAGAAAGGAAATATTGTATACATTTTGTATGGTCAAAACAAATGACATTTAAATGCTTCTGATCCCTGAGAACTGTTCTAAGTGCTTTATGAGCACCAAAGTTATCACAAAATCTTTAAACCGGGCATCAGGGTTTCACTTGGTAAACCATAAATTCAAGTACTAGAAAGTCAGAATGGTCAGCTGCATCATTATACTGTCCATGCGTCCATGTACTTTTTTGTAATATTACAGAAAATTTTATTTTAATATTTAAAAATTTTAAATTTTAGTATCTTTAAAAAGAGAAAATTTAGATCATACATGTTTAAAAACCAGTAATAACAGCTCTACTTTTGCTAAGCTAATTAATAATCAAAGGTGAAATCCAGGTTTTCACTCATGAAGTAAAATCAAGCCTCTTAGAAACACTATGAATGTCATGAAGTGTTTCAATGTCTAGGTGCATCTATCTACTTATGGACCAGCCCATTGCTCAGCCAGGCACCCTGTCTTTATTGAGTGCCTGTTGTGACAATGACACAGAGAACTCATAGGTCAGTGGAATGAATTTGTTGTTATTGTTATTTGTTTTCAGAAGTGAACAGAACAGACAGAGTCCCTTCCTGCAAGTGTTTATAAACCAAGAAAAGAGTATTCAGATGCACTTGCAAATTTGGAGTCTGATAATCATTTCAAGCATTTATTGTAAGCTATTTATCATGACACTTGGTTCCTAAAAGACTTATATTTAGAATTGTACCACAGTTTTCATGTTTTACATAAGCAGCTATATTAATAATACTTTTTATGCAATAGTAATCACATATTTCAAGTGTGTAAGTTAAGAATTGAGATTCACAAAGAATGAGACACTAATTAGAAAAAAATCAATTAATTCATGTTGTTTTTGTTTTGTTTTATGCTAACTGGAAGCAACATCAAACTTCTGAGAAATCATTTTTGGAGTCCTTACTACATCTATTTTCAGAGTAATTTTACTCATGGAAAATTCTTTAGTAACCTCTGAAAATGGGCATTATAAATATAGCAGAATGACACTTGTGATTCCTATGGAAAGAAAAGCAAACAGTTCCCCTTCAACTCTGGGTACAAGTAAGTAAATAGTTCACATAAAACCATGTGTGATTATAGCCCTTCAGATACCTTGGAATGCCTCTAAATATTTATGTTCTTGCTAGGGTCAAGAAGAGAACGGGAAATACACATTGTGACCTACAGCATAAACTCATCAGGACAACTCTGGTTCTAATATTGTTCTCGGGTTGGTGAGATGTGGAGGCTCGCCACCTGTCATCCATAATGCTGTCAGGAAGATTTGGAAGGCATGTGATTGGGTTTTGGCAGCATGCTCTCTGTTAAAATATTGCTGGGGGAGAACCTGGGAAGACCTTGTGCATTTAAAGGAGACACAAATGTCTCAGCACATGGGCAGCCAGAGCCTGGGTACTGAAGGGTTTTAGTTAGCAGAGGCACAGATTTTAGTCAAGCCAATAAAGAAGAGCAGGAACGCTGTGTTTGTATATTGAAGCATATATGCTAGGCTCCACAATAGAGCACTTTCGGGCAAGCTGTAAATATGGCATTGGGAACAAGTTATCTGCCAAACATATTAGAGAACAGTCCCTTCCACACTGAAGGAAAAACTAGGACAGAAGAGCAATTAGAGGAAGGCCTTATGAGAGAAAAGGATTAGAAGAAAGGTTCTGTTTCGCTCCCATGGAGAAAGGGCTTTGCCAAAATTATGTCACTTTGGACAGCAAGGTGTTCACATCAGGTCAGAAGAGACAAAAATTGAGCCTGTAATGGGGTAGGGATAAAAAGCAAGGGTATTAGTGGAGGAGAACCATGATTAAAGGTGAAATGAGAGTCTTTTAATAAGGGTTTGATAGAACATTCTGGTAATGTCTCCAATCTTGTAAGTCCTAGAGCATAGCTCAGTAGATTTTACTGTAGACAATAGACACGCGACAGTCTCAGGATGCAATGGGTTCAGTCTCTGCATATCCTGTGTTTGTTTCCTGAACCTTGGGACAATCCAGCTAATGCAACTACAATAGCCAACAAGCTTAGGAAACATCTAAGCCAAAGATTTCAAACCATGCTGGCAAGTGTAGATAGGCATGGGGCAAAGGGGATCAAGTTTAAACTGCATCGTTCTGATAGTGCGGTTGTAATCAGACTTTATTAAACATTCTAGACTTCATTTTTTAGAGGGAAAAATAAGAGACAAAAACAGATTTTTTTCACTTAAAAATAGCATTGTACCACAATTTTTTTAATCCATTCATCGGTTGAGGGACATCTGGGTTGTTTCCAGTTTCTAGCCATTACAAATAAGGCTGCTATGAACATAGATGAGGAAACATGCTTGTGGTTTGGTGAGGAATCGTTTGGGTGGGTACCCCAAAGTGCTATTGCTGTGTGTTGAGGTAGAGCCATTACAAGTTTTCTAAGATATCACCAGACAGACCTCCATAGTGGTTGCACAAGCCTGCACTCCCACCAGCAATGGAGTAGGGTTCCCCTTTCTCCACACCCTCGTCAGCATGTGCTGTCATTTGAGCTTTTGATCTTAGCCATTCTGACAGGTGCGAGATGGAATCTCAGAGTCGTCTTGAGTTGCATTTCTCTGATGATTAAGGATGTTGAGAATTTCTTCACATGTCTCACTGCCATTAGAGATTCCTCCTTTGTGAGTTCTCAGTTTAGTTCTGTTTCCCATTTTTTGATTGGATTATTTGGTTTCTTGGTTTAATTTCTTGAGTTCTTTATAAATTTTGGATATTAGCCCTCTGTCAGATGTGGGGTTGGTTAAGATCTTTTCCCAATCTGTAGGCCACCCGTTTTGTTCGAATGACAGTGTCCTTTGCCTTACAGAAGCTTGTCAGTTTCATGAGATCCCATTTATTGTTGGTCTTAGATCCTGAGCTATTGGTGTTCTGTTCAGGAAGTTGTCTCCTGTGCCAATGAGTTAAAGGCTTTTCCCACTTTCTCTTCTATTAGATTTAGTGTGTCAGGCTTTATGTTAAGGTCTTTGATCCACTTACACTGAATTGTGGTACATTTACACAATGGAATACTACTCAGCTATCAGAACCAAGGAAATCATGCAATTCAGAGCCAAATGTGTGGAACTAGAAAAGCTCAATCTGAATGAGCTAACCCAGACTCAGAAAGATGCACATGGCATCTACTCACTTATAATTGGATTTTAGCCAATAGTACAGGATAACTATCTTACAATCAACACACCAAAAGGATCAGGAACATAGACTTTGTTACCTATTAATGGGACTATTTGCCATAGGGGTGCTACCATGTAAGCCCCCAGTGCAAGAGGAAGCTCTTAGCCATCACATGACTATTGAACTGAGAGGGGCTGATATATAGGGACACTCCACATCAGAGGAGTGGGATGGGTGGGAGAGGGAGGAGAAGGTGGGAGGGTGGAACCTGGAGGGGTGGAACGAGAGCACTGTGATGGAGATGTAACCTGAAGTAATAAACAAAAAAAAAAAAACATTGTAAGAAATTACTTAGACTTATTATGAGGCTTAAGTATGAGGTGGATAGAAAAAGGCCCTAGAATTGCATAAGTGCACCATCCTCCTGAAAAGAATATTTTGTTGACTTTCTGTATAATATTCGTTAAGATATTGATTATATTTTCTTTCTTTTATATGATGTAAAATATAGATAACAATATTGGCTTCATAGGACTATAGTGAAGATTTACAGAAAGAAAGAAGTGCAAAAAGAAGGAAATAATCAACAAGAGATCAAATCATGTTCAAACTTAATTTGAATATTCCTAAATAGCACACAATATATATGCATATACGTATATACATAGGTAATGATTACCACTTAAATGAAGCATCTTCCTTCCTCAAATGTACAAGAAAGAGATTAACACTCATCAATCCGAATTGATTTAATGAAGCTTGATTGGAAGATGAGTGATGGCTTAAATGGTTCCAGGCAAATGGGTCCCTTTCACTGATCGAGCTGTATGCTCAGTTTATTATTTACACTTACGTGTCTCAGGTACTTTTGAATATATTTCACTGAAATGCATATCTATTTCCTGACTCACCAGCCATTAGTAAGAAGAAATTATTTTCTCTGTGTCGCTCATGTGTAATTGATTACCAAGTTGGTGTACATGAGGGAAGATAGACAAAGTTTCCATCATTAATAATATTAAATTATTTCTTTCAACATTCATAGATGCGTTGTGGATATGATGCTTTATTGAGAGGAAGAAAAAGGACTTTAATTCCACCAGTGGAAAATACAAAGTAATGAGGGGAAAAACAATGTCTTATGGGATTCGCATAACATACTGTGAGGGTAGTTTTGATTAGATCTAGAATCAAATAATAGACCTGCATATATAAATATATATATGTGCCTGCGAGGGCATTTCAATGGAGGATTACTGAGAAGGAAGACCCTCTCCCCTAGAGTGGGCAACACTTTCTGATGACAGAAAAGACACACAAAGGTCTGAGGGGATCAGTGCTGATTGCTGCTGTGTCTTCGCCTCTTCTAAGTAAGGGGATCTGTACTGTCGCTGCTGCTGCCTCACATGCTGCACTGCCATCACAACCCATTTTTTTTGGTCCTTCCACCACTGAATAAAAACTGGAGCTCTCCAGTATCCTCCAGGTCCTCTGTGCTAGATTGGGACCACTAGGGCACCCAGCCTCATGGACTTAGCCCTGCCAGATTCTCAGCTTCTCCAGAGTGCTGATGGCCATTGTTGGACCACCCAGAGTGACCAGGATAAACCTCTTCCGTAATATATATTCACCCTACTGATTTTGTTATTCAAGAGACCCCTGACTAACACACACACACACACACACACACACTTCCATTTAAACACAATTCTGAAACTCCTTAAATAATGAAGAGAGCATGTTAAGAGATACAAACTGATTGTCTTGTTTTAAACACACACATACACCCATAAAATACTCCACTAACTGTTCCTCATACCCTATGGCCAATCCTATGACTTAGCACTATCAAACAAAATTTATTTTGAGATCTAATTGTTTCATTTTCATTATTTATTTGTTCAAGTTACATCCTGGTCTCAGCCTCCTCCCTCCTCCCCACCCAGTCTCAATCTACCACCTTCTTCCCCCTCTCCCTCTTCTCCTTCTCCTCAGATGAGGGAGGGGAGGGCCCTCCCCATCAACACATCAACCCACCCCAGTCCATCAGGGATAAGAGCATCCTCTTTCACTGAGGCCAGAAAAGGCAGCCTAACTAGGGTTAAGTGTTCCACAAACAGACAACAAAGTCCATGCCAGAGACAACTCTTTCCCCTGTCCCCAGCTTCACTTGCTAAGGAAGAGATCTGCATGAAGACCAAGCTGCCTATCAGCTACATGTGTGTAAGGGGCCCAGGTCCAGTCTATTTGGAAGCATTTTGGTTGGTACTACTGACCGAGTAAGCCTCCCAGGGCTTAGGTTAATTGATTCTGTTAGTCTTCATGTGGAGTTCTAGTCCCCTCTGGATCACTATTCTTCCTCCCTCTCTTCTACAAGACTCCCAGAGCTCCACCTAATGTTTGGCTGTGGGTCTCAGCATCTGTTTTGATCCACTGCTGGGGATTCTTTCAGAGGATAGTTATACTAGGTTCTTGTCTTCTTTGGGTCTGTGGGTTATAAGATGATTATCCTATACTATATGGCTAGTATCCACTTATAAGTGAGTATATATCATGTGTATCTTTCTGGATCTGAGTTACCTCACTCAGGATGTCTTTTCTAGTTCCATCCATTTGCTTGAAAATTGCATGATTTCCTTGTTTTTCATAGCTGAGTAGTATTCCATTGTGTAAATATACCGTAGTTTTTTTTTTACCCAGTCTTCGGTTGAATAATATCTGGATTGTTTCCATTCTGGCTATTACAAATAAAGCTGTTATGAACATAGTTGAGGTGATATCCTTGTGGTTTGCTAGACAATCTTTGAGAATATGCCCAGGATTAGTATGGCTGGATCTTGAGGTAGAACTATTCCAAATTTTCTGAGATATCGCCAGATAGATTTCCAAAGTGATTGTATAAGTGCACTCCCACCAGCACTGTGTAGGAGTGTTCCCCTTTCTCCATATCCTCACCAACATGTGCTGTCACCTGAGGTTTTGATCTTAGCCATTTTAATGGATGCAAGATGGAATCTCAGAGTTCTGATTTGCATTTCCCTGATGACTAAGTATGTTGAGCATTTCTTCAAGTGCCTCTTCTTAAGTCACTGTTTTCTTTCAGAAGTAGAAAAACCTAGAGTTTTCTCTAATTATGTATGTATTTGCATATATTGCGGCTAAAGAGAGCTCTAGTCATGCTTTGGCAGGCAAGAATGGGTAGTAACCTCAAGAGCAACACTTTATTTCCTTAAGTAATTACTTAATCAATGCCTTCTGTCTCAACTATAGCTTTAGAAAATGAAAATATCCTTCATTTTTACCACGCTATTTGAACTTTTCACATTTCTTAGACTAAAACCCCAAGTAAAAAGTTTATTTAAATGATAAGCAACATTTCTTTAAAGCCACACTGAGGATGCATACGTAAGATCACCACACCAAGCAGCAGAAGCCACCCCCCCCCCACACACACACACACACAAAATCAAACAGTTGAATTTTATAGTAATGATACATTATTTTCAACAATTTTCAGCTTGGAAAAGCTGAAGACAATCAGGCAAGATCTATGTGTTTCTCAGTAGCCGATTCAAAAAGGGAAGTGCATAAGCTGAAGCAATTAAGCAAACGGTGGAAGCCACACAACAGGACAGCTAGGGCCCAGTGGACATTTGCTTCCTGTCAGCAGCTATTGTCAAGTCTTCCAGAGGCTGCAGTGACTTCCTCCTCACAATCATAATTGTGTCACATGGAAGCATGAATATCATTCAAAACAAGAAGATGAATGACTTGATTGAGCCCTTCTAGTTACTTTAGGACTTTATGTCAGGGTGACTCTGGGACTACTGGATAACAAAATACATCTTCACAAACAAACCTATCCAACTTCAAGCCCACAGGTTTTGCTGCTGAGCTTGTTTCCTGTCATTCATATTTTAGAAGAATCTGTATGAACAGAGAATCAATTATGTCTTTCAGGCAAGAAGAGACATACTGGCTGTTCCGTTAGTCAGGATTCATCAGAGAAATGGAATAGCATATATCTATTTAAAAGAAAGGTTGAAATTACGTACGTAGCTCAATAGTTTTAGAGGCCATCAGGTTGTAAACCTGCAAGCTAAACCAGCAAGCTGCTGTCTCACATTCAAATGCAACCTACTAGCAGAACCCTGTCTTCCTCCAGACAAGTCAACATTGTCCCAGACTTCAATCTTCAGTTGATTGAATGAGACCTGTTTACATTATGGAGGGCAATGTGCTTCATGAAAAACCTAGTGATTTAAATATCAGTCATCTTTGAAAAGGCTACTTTATAGATGGATACAGACCTGTGGTTCTCAACCTTCCTAATGCTGCAACCCTTTAATACAGTTCCTCATGTTGTGGTGACCCCCAACCATAAAAATTATCTTTGTTGCTACTTCATGACTATAATTTTGCAACTGTTGTGAATAGTAATGTAAATATCTTTGTTTTCCAATGGTCTTAAGTGACCCCTGTGAAAGGGTTGCTGGACTCCCAAAGGGGTTACAACCCACAGATTGAGAACCACATATCTAGACTAACATTTGACCAAGAATCTGGGTACTGTGACCCAGTCACATTAACATGTAAATAAACATTGCAGCTATTCATGTATATAGATTTATTGTATGTTATGACTGAAACAAATTATCAAACTTCTTAAAAGGCAAAAATATTAGCTGACTCTGAAATGACACTCACTGATTACCGAAATAGTTTAAGATTGTGTTGGCTAGCTGAATTTGGGTGCTCATAATTCAAACTTCACTCTATTTGAAGGATGGCCAGTCAGGCAAGAGAAACAGACTTAGACATAATTTTGTGCACCTTGCTGAGGGCTGGCATGGGGACATGGCTCTACAAAGAGATAAGAGACAGAAAGAAGTGCTTTATCATGCCCATGCAGAAGCTGGGGAAGGGTCCAATAGAAAAGGTATCATATAGCCTCTCTCTACTAAGAAGGAGACTCCCCCTTGGAAGCACAAGGCTGAGAAACAAAGACACAAAGGGCATAACACAGAGATTTCAGGATTTATAGGAAACCAATTGAAATGGATAGCCTTGTGCCTGATAGAGCAAGAAAGATGGCAATAGCTAGGATTCGTGCTGTAGATTTGGACTGCATAAGCAAGCTAATCAGACTTTATTAACGTTTCCAGGTGAGAAGATGACATAGTTGGATTTTAAAATGATGTTCTTGTTGCCCTTGGCTGACTACAACCTGGGCTGTATGGAGAGAAAGGCGGGGACAGAAGAGAAGAAATGAACAGGGTGATGAGGACAAGAAAAAAAAAAAAACAATGAAATTCAGGACTGAGAACAGTCCAATATGCATGAGAATTATTGGGTGTATTTGGGGTACCCTGAGTTAAGGTGGAAATGACAGGAATAAGAAAAGATTTGAGGGCAGATTTGGAGGTATGGAAGATATAAATGCACTCATTTGCACCAAAGATGGGATGCAGTGAGTAAGACTATATAAAGTGGCTTAGATGAGTGGGTTGGTAGTAGTGCCATTAATTGAAATAGTATGCATAAAAAATGGGAAAAGACCTTCAGGGTAGAAAAAAAGTGTTACTGTTGAAACCCTTGAGTTTGAAATGGGGAAAGTAGATAGCAAGAGATAGATTATAGAGTTGGAAATATGCATTTAGTGTCCCAGAAAAGGCTCTGCTAATGTTCCACAATTTGACAACAGGGGAATCCATCAGATAGAAGACACAGAAAAAGAGCATTGAGAGAACGCTGTCAGCAAAGTGAAGACTCCATAATGAAAGTAGGCAGCAGCAAAGACTCCAAAGCAGACAAGATCTGGAACCACTCATTGGATACAGCTGGAGGCTTGTTTCCCTATGGCAGAGTGCTGCACAGCCTCCTCGATGCTAGTACCAAGCTGCAGATGAAGACTAGACAAAGACAAAAGGCATAGACCCACACACAACTGCCAAGTGACAAAGCAAGTTGTTAGAATAATTGACACAGCATGATCCAAAATAAAAACATATCTAAGTATACATGCAAAGAGAAGTCTAGAACAAAACCCAACATATGTACAATTCTGCTTGGTAGCAGTAGTCCTTATAAGAACTTTCCCTCTGTTTGTGTTATCCTGTCTAACTTTTGGAACAACTCCATGTTGACAAACAGTTTATATAAAGTAAAACAAAGGCCCAGCCAGGTGAGGTTGCTTGGTCCAAGTCAAAGAACTGGCATATGATGGAGACAAGAATAGAAAACAGAGTCTGGATAGTGTCTCTTGTTCACTCTTTTGAGATAGTTCTCAATCATTTTGCCAAATACTCCATATTCATTCTCTGAGGAGAAAAGATTTGAACCCTAGTTTGGAAACACATACCTGTAACCCCCACACTCAGAAAATTGGGGCAGGAGCATCTTGAGTTTGAAACGAGCTTGGGTTAGAGTGAGAACTAGACTTGTAGAGAATTTTAATCCAGCAACATGGGTGCTCTGGCAAGGGGTCACGTCCAAAGACCCTCTAAGTCTATGTGATCCAGCTGGAATGCAGAAATGCTCTTTATTACCATAGGCTCTGGCTGGAATACAGATATGCCCTTAGTATACACATTTAATCCCAAACAATGAAAGTATGATTAGTTTATAGAAGTAAGCAGGCATGTTTGAAAGTGAGGACTAATTGGAGGGCAGACATTGGGACAAATCAGAGAAAGAGTTGATAGAATGCATCAGAAATAGGACATGTCCACCTCTCATGAGAACAGCACAGGAAGAAGAGGCTACTTAAGAGTAGCACAGGGAGAGAGACAAGGTTAAGTTCAGTGCAGTTCAGGTGAGTGCAATTGAGCTCATGCAGTCAGTGCAGTTCAGTTTGTGGAGTTCAGAGGCAGTTTTTCCAAGCAGAGCAATTCAGTGAGAAGCTAAGAAAAGTCAGTTTGAATCAGTTGGCTTGGAGAGGCCTTTTGAGGCAGAACATCTGAGTTGAACCAGCCAATCTGAGTTCAGAAAGACCTAGAAAAGGTGAACTTATTCTACAGTAAAGGTCTTGGAGGTTGAAAACACTCTAGGCCTAGGTTCACAGATGGAGGGTAGAAGCTGAAGCCTTCAAGGTCCAGGCTTGCAGAAAATTAGATTATATGAAGACTCGAAGCTTCAAGACCTAGGCCTAGCAATAGTTAGGTAGAAATGCTCAAGGATCAGCCCAAGTCATGCATTAGCAAAGGTTGGTTATGGCTCTCATCTCATTCCATCATCTGAGGAAATAAAAACAACAATTACACTGTCTCACACAAAAAAGTAATAATTACAAATAACAGACATTTAAAGGAAATGGAACTACCAAATGCACATCCTTCCAAAGGTTTGTGGGGAAGAAACTCCTGGAATCATTTGATGACTGAGTAATCTGAAGAAAAGCTATTGATTTGTTTCACATTTTTCTTATGGATGGCATGTTTATTTGAAGACTAAAACTGTGTGTATGGCTAACGCAGAGAAGAACTTAAAGATACATGGAAGAAAAGATGTAAGATGGGTTTCTATACTTGAGTATAAGGTTTCTGCTGGACCAATGTGAAAGAACATTCTAGGTTGTGTGATAGAATTCAGCGCCAGAAAGGTCTGTATGAAAGACACTGTGCCAATGACCTAGAAGGAGTTGGGAGTAACATCAAAAGATGGGATCCAGCAGTTAGTCTACACACATGTCTTATATTTTGATGTATGAAAAATGTTAAGGTGTTCTCACAAAATGATTGGGGGTGGGTGAGTGGATTGAGTACTTGGAGGTCTATGAAGGGACAAAAACATTCAGAGGGGATGGAGAATCGGAGAATCACCCAAGCTCCCTGGCCAGTTTAAATCTGTGGTATAGTGGCAGAAAGTCCCATTGCTTTCAGTAGCTGCTTTCTTCTTTTACACTCTTCCACCCAACTATGAATTTCTCCAACCCAGAAATTCTATCTTCTTTCTCAGTGCTTAAAACTCAATCTAGAGCAAGCTAGTTCTGAATGGGACACAGCAAGTTTTGACTCCAAGTCCCCAGGCTCTTGCCTCTATCTTGTAAATAAAACTTACTACTCAAGTTAGTGGAGTCAAAAGATACCCCAGGAAAGTAGGCAAGATGCTTAGGAAATGTCTACAGTAAATCCGAGTAGAGTCAGAATGGACTCTGTCACTGTTCTCAGGCAACTATGAGGCCAAGAGTTGCTCAGACATTGTGGAGCACAGTTTTCTGAGCAAGGTGGGGTTCTGCATGTCAACTGATATTCATTTATTAGTATATGGACACAAACAGCCTCCTGCTTTATGTTTATTAATTTGGACTCATCTGAATGTGTACCCATGACATTGAATTGAAATTATATAAGCTTCAAAGAATTCACCGGGAAAGACTTTGTAAACATGCCTCTCCAAGACCCCTTGCTCCCCAAGGGATTCTTGTTTCAAGTGCCCATGAAATCGGAGAGATAATAGGAGCTTCCAGAGTACCCACACCTTTTTTACCAGTCCACTTGTGTTTCAATCTTAAAGATAGTTTTAAGTTGCAATCTTCTTTATAAAGAGAAGGATAATGTTTTTCATGATAACACAGAGATCCTAAAGATGTTGGAGACACTGGTTTTGTCCCTTTTTAATCTTTCCTGAGATACAGAGGACTGAACATCAGTAGCTCAGTTTTGAAGATCTCCTCAGTTCCCCATTATCCTTTCTGTTTCCTTCCCGGTCTGCAGTTATGAGAGGGTGCCATCAAAGCCATCCTAAATAATCAATGCTATGGCTATGAACATTTCTTAGACCCGGTTCCTTAAATTATGAAAATGACAAGGACATAAGACCTTCTACATGAGTCTTTCTGTGATTGACTTAGCAAGCATCCTGAGCTAAGCAGTGACTGAGTTCTACTGCTGAGTTACGCACATCAAAATTTAATTAAGTTTCTGACCTAATGTCCCCCTGGCTTCATTGATTAGGGAAGTCATGGGTGGACCATGTCATTCTCAGGAAGACTGTGTACCTGTGAAGTCTGAGCAGTCATTTCTATTTCCTTTTAATCTGAGTGTTCTTTTCAAGTCTCATTAGATCATTATGCATGTTACAGCAGTGGTAATCTTTTTCCAAGAAATGAACTTTTCAAAATTGCACATTTTTAGTGACTTGTGGTGTTACCATGGCAGCTTCATTATAATACACAGAGATGAACTTTATCACATCTTTGCCATAGCTATCCAGGGTTGTCAGAAAATGAGAGTTCTGCATAAAAGTACATTTTCTGATAGGGTTCATGAAGCTTAGTAGATCAAGTGCCCAACTTTCAGCTCAATGGGTTTAAATGAAGAGCTTGTATCACGCATCACACTTGTCTTGTCAATGACTGGTTTCCTGTCAGCAACAGCTTATTGTATTTGGAGATACACAGTGGTGGCTGGTAGTCTCCTTTTTCATCTCTGTTCCCTGGCTGCTTGTCAAGTGTCAGGACACTAAGATTCTTTTCAGAACCTAAGTGAGTAGTTTTGTCCCTCTCCTACCAGCATGGATAGACCACATAGACCTGCCATTCACATAGTCTCGGTCCTGCATTCTGGGCAGTTAGAAGTGGCAGATGAGTTCTCACCTGTTGTGTGCATGAGTCCTGATGATCCTTCCTAGAAGTCCTCCTAGAGGTCACTAATCATCTTTCTGTTCACCTCTTTCATTTACCTTCTTTAATGGATCACTCCCTACCCTCACTGAATTCTTCAAGAGGTTCCTTCCCTAAAAGTTTCTGGGGCCCAGCAGCCAAATTTTAACATACATCGTGGCACCTATAGTCACAGGTTCTACTCAACATCTCTAGACCTGAGTTTTCTCATCTGTAAAATAACATTATGAGGACAAAACATGATTATATGTAGGCAATAAATCATGTAATCTCTAACTCACAGAAAATATTTTTTAAAAAATAAGCAACTACAGGTATGTAAGTTGGTAGAGATTGCAGATAAAAGGATTAAATAGAAAAGTACTGCTGTAAGAACTGTTTTTCAGGTCTTGAAGATTTACTTTGGTGGAATCATTGAGCTGCTATGAAATGATCTTTCGCAGTGTGTGGCGTCCTTTGGTATTTGTCAGCATTGTACAAAATCTGCTGGTACGACATTAGGGTGGTTCATCCCATAAGTAAGCCTGTAATGAAATCAGAGGTTGGGGCTTTCTGTATAATCACTGGGTAAATATTGTGAGAAAAGAGACCTGAAAAGACTATGACTTTAATAGAACCAAATTCAGATCCTACTTGAATCAGTAGGATACTCTTAAAATGTAGTTTGGTTCTTGTCATCTCAATCTCTCTGCAGAGGGGTTCTCTAAACTGCAGCCATGGTTCATCTCAACAGCATCTATCATCAGAGAAGATTCTTTTTCAGTAGACAACAATTAACACAGAAACCCACAAGTGTTCAATGTGGAGATAATAAGAGTGTTCAACTCTAAATGAGATATTTATACCACACACACACACACACACACACACAAAGTCTGATATAATTCTTACTAGTCATATTTTGTATAGGCTTCAAGTTTCCATACAGTAGTATTTGCTGTAAAATAGGAATACTACAATATAGAACCATTCTAACAACAGGTGTAGACTTTATTGTCTAATGAGGCTCAAACTGAAAACAGTAACGAACCCAGGTGAAAAAGTAAAGCAAACAATGGCAGATTTGTTTTCATAGAGTCCTAGAATCGGAAGTGTGTGTTGGCCTTACATGCTCTTTAAACTGTGTTGTGGAAGCATGGGAAGGAAAGAAGGAGCTGAGCTAACTGCTTCGCCCCCTCTGCAAAGTCAGTCCTCTGACACCCCTATATGTTCCTATGTCAGATGTGAAATAACAAGACCTCTGGCTTTTCTAGCTTAGGACACCAAGAATTCTGTATTCTCTCATAAATCAACTTCAGTCACTTAAGCAAAGCCTCCCATCGTTTTGGAAACAGCTGAAACCAATGGTCCTTCTAACTCAGGCTCTGCTTCTTTGGTAAATCGGCCAAAGAACCAATTGCATTTTCCTTCTGTCCTTCTGAAGATCAAAAGGTTCCACAAAGGCCTGTATGAGACACCAGGGCTAGTCAGTACCTAGCCTCTATTTCTTTTGACTGAAGAATGATACAGTAGTACTCACTTTGATCCTCTGCCCCTAAAATGCCCTAGGGGAAATGTCCACTGGTCAATGGGGGGTCAGGTTCTGCATATCTACTGACCAAGCCTTCACTTCCCTATCTCTCCCTGCCTTCACTTGGGCTTCTCTACCATGATCCACTGCAACCTTCACAAGGAAACTTGTTTAAATTAGTCTGAAATGTTCAGGTTAGAGACCAACAGCATGTATTCCCATGTCCTGTTTTGTCTAGAGCAATGAAGGTGACCAGAAAACCGTGCTAAGGTAGTGAGAGGGAGCTGAGCCTACTACATGGAATCAGAAACACTTGCCTTTGAAATAGGGTAAGCTGAGCTCAGAATTTGCATGGGACAATGGAGAGATAATATCTCAAGACCTGCAATTCCCTTTCAGAGAACATCCATTTTCTGAAGGCAAGCTGGGAGGTCACATTGAAACAAGAAGCTGAAACCATTCACAATATGACCAACCTCAGTTGCTGGTGTAAGATGTAAAAAGGTGCTTAACATGCAAGCCAAGCAATTCTAGAGGATATTGGTTGAGGTAACTGAGACAGTAGCACACTAACTAACCATCATCAAGTTTGTGAGAGAGTTCTAGGATTCTCCAACAAAAGGTGAAGCTGAATTTCAATTTCACTAGTATCCTTCAATACTTAAAACACTCTTAACTTTTAAGAAAAGTACTCCTTTTCAAGGGATCCTACCTGAATTCAATATATTTATGTGGAAATCTTAGCTACAGAACTAAATGTTTCTGTATAGTTTGTAAAAAGAGTGACTCAAATATTTCCCAAAAGGAAATGGTTACAAATATTATATTGCATTGGTTTCATGGAAAATGGTGTCGCATTATAAATAATAAGGCTCAAGATATAGAATCAAGGTAGCATTAACTGACAGAATGAATAAGGAAAATATTCTATGTCTCTGTTTCTTTCTTTGTGTGTGTGTGTGTTATTATTTAGATAATGGTATATCATTTAGCTAAAAGTCAATCATTGATAACTTGCATCTGTAATTCCAGTACTTAAGAGATTGAAGGTTAGAGTTCAAGACCAGCCGAGACTACAGCATGAGACTGTGTCAAAAAATAAATAAATTGGGGGCTGAAAAGACAGCTCAGCAGTAAAAATTGCTTGTCGCTCTTCCAGAAGATCCATTTTCCATTCTTAGCACCTATACTTAGCACCTCACAACTGTCTAACTCCAGCTCCAGGGATATCTAGGACCTCTGGTCTTTGGGAGCATCTGCACTCATATGCACATATGCACCCACCCCCACATACATATACATATAATTATGAATTAAAAATATAACTTTAAAATTAATTAAGTAGTTAGAAGAAATATGAGTGTTACTGATATGTGCCAAGTGCAGTGTTTGGTTCCATGACTACAAAGACAGAAATGCCCTCAACCTTCAGCAACACTTGAAGTAAAGCAAACAGAGCTATAAAGGAAACTGCTTGTAACCCAGCTCACATTTCTGAGAGGGAATGTCAGTACCCGAGACTCTTAGCACATACTTCTCTTCTCAAATGGATCTACACAACCAAGACTGGACTGAGGGTAGAAAGGCACATGATTTGATTTTCTCCTATAAGTAAGAGGGGAGGGATTGTAAGTACCTTAGGGGAACTATAAAAGACCTACTTCGTAGTTTTGATGCCATTCAGCATACATCCTGGGTCAGTCAATGTATAATAACCATACAGAAACCACCTTGCTTCACGTAAGTCAGGCCTCCATATCAAAAACAATTGGAAGGATCAAAGAGATTTCCACTGCAACAGGACCTAGGCTAATTTTGAAAATTCAGTCATTGATTTTTGAGTGACAATAAATTTATAATCTTGATTTACAAATGTGTAAATTTTAAACATCAATAATAGGATTTGGTAGAGTAGCCAAATGGTAATAAATAGTTAAAAGAGAGTTTCTTGAATCTGGAGTGGAAGACTAGAAACCACAAATATTTAAGCCACATATTAAATTTTAAACAAAGGGAGTGTTTGTGTCCTAAAAGACGTATTTGCACCCTGATATATGCCAAGTGGATGTTCATATCCTTGTTTTTTTGTGTGCATGTTATCAGCTTTCAAAACATAGATGCCTTTGTTCCAATATGGGTCTAAACAGAATGCATTTTGAAGATGGATAAACAATTACCATAGATGGAATTTATTTATGCCATTCCCTGTCACCTAGCTGTCCACACTCTGTCAAATACATCAGGGCAGAAGTTAGCATTTGAGTGAGCACATGGCAGGTAGATGTCTTGACCCTGGAGGGGTCTATGAGGTGAGAATACCTCTTTTCACCATCTCTGTGACAGCAGAAACTGAAGTATCTGGAAGGTAAACAAAGGTTTAGCTCAGTGGTCTGGATTTCCAGAACCACTATCCATTGATTTTCTGTCAGAAGTTGTAGGGCTCTAGGGGCAGGCTGTCTACCCTTGTATGGATTTGTGTATGTGTTTACTTATTTATTTTGTGGTGGGGCAACTGTTGCCTACTCGATACAGTAAGCTTCTGAAGAAGTGGGATTTTCAAAGCCTTTACAGTGTGTGCCTAACATGGAGAAACCCTCCTTTAGAAATGAGAAATCAGGACAACACTGAGAGTGACAGTTCTTTGTCTGCCATTCACACCTTCGACAGGGAGATAAGTGAAAATCCCAAGTACACTTTGGACTGAGTCAGTATGGGTGTGTCACATGACCCAGACAGTCCCTTAGAAGCACAGCAAGAAACCCAGACCACCATCTACACTCTACTCCACTGTTTGTCACCTCCCATTAAAGTTTCCCCAAGGTCAAGAAGAATTGAATACTGCCAAGAGTTCCTACTTTCCAAGAACATCAGGAAGAACATGGGCCTGTAACTTAGATCAAGAACTCTGAGCACCTAAGACCTGTGGTGCAAACGCCTGTAACAAATGTTCTAAGAAGTCCTGTACAATTGGCATAGTCCCCAATGGCTGTTATTTGCATCACATGGTAACTTTCGACAGAGCACATGGGATAGAGGCCTAACTGCCACTCGGGACTCATTTCTCTCACCTCTCCACACCTGATAAAGTCATGCATCGGTCCCTGAATCTGTATTTTTTTTTCTTTACAAGCATTGTTTTCTTTCTTTTTTACCTGAACTTTGTTGCATTTGGTTTTGACTCCCTCTTTTTCCTCTCTCCTAACTTTTATAAGCTAAGAATGGTCCAAGTCATAATGGGGAAGATTTCCCGGACATGCTATTATGCACATCTGAGTTTTTGTTCTCCCCTGAACCTGGCTCTGTCTCAGCTCTGATCACCTTTGGTTGTAATTCTGTTTAATGATTTCCTTTCCCTATCCAATCATGAGCTCCATAGACCTACATTCTGTTGTTTTTCTCAATATTTTAGTTCCAGAATCTCACACAGTTCTTGGTACATATACATGATGAGCAGATATTTTATTGAGCTGAAATAAACGCCCTGAAGCATGAGAAATGTTTTGGAGACTTTTAGTTTAAAATTGCCTCAAACTCTTAGTTGACCTGTATGGGTCATATTAGGCCAAATCAGTGGCTTTATTATTATTATTTTCTTTTTTTTACTGTCTTATTTTTACTTGTGTCTCTCATGAAGTTCACCAGTTGAAGCCTGACTCTTCAGTTTGCAAAAATTTGAAAGTACTATTTTACTTGGGGTAGTTTCCAAACGTGATCCTAAAAGTGCAGGAAGTGTCTCTCCCCATCTGAATGGTGCACTTTGTGACCACTCGCTGGTCCTCAAAGTGCTGAACTGCCCATTAGATGCTTCACAGACTGAGAAGATTCGAGGTGGCGATGATTTTAATACTCACATTCAGAGGTCCCTGCAAGCATCGTGACAAACAGGGAAACGACCTTCAAAGAGGTGAGAATGAAACTCAGTTCAGCCTAACTTAGTCAAGACTGGATCAAACTTAGAGAGTCTGATGCCAGGAAGTTTCTTGCCAGCATATTTAAACACAGTAAAATTGGAGGGAAAGTTTCCAGGCAGCAATCATTCCCACTCCAGGTTTCCAGGCAACAGTCATTCCAGTTCCAGGTGCACAATAAAGCTTAACTTGCGACTATAGAAAAACTCCTTTGCAAAGTACATGGGACCTTGAAGACAGGTTCTATAGCTTAAAGGCCTAGAAGCTAGTGTGGTCTCTGAGAGAGCATAGAGGTCAACAGGTCATAAAGTATTTGTGACATCTCCCCTACGAATAGGTTCTATTGACTGGGAGCTAAAGAAAAGGTCTATGGAGGAAAGAGTCTGGGACAAACATTCTGAGGGGTTTAGTGACATCTGCCTATACACATATCATAGTTCACCAGGTCCCTACAATATCCACTCCCAAACCTCTGGGTGGAAAACAGGCATTTCCTCCATTGAGGAGATACCCCTGCATGATTAACATTCATGGTTTTCCTAGTAATCTGTGGGCCCAAGAACCTTTGTGTCCCCAACATCCAAGGACCATAGCTCATGTTCTGATCAGCCTTATTCTTGGAAAGGTTTGTTCAGCCCCACATCCTCTTACTGCCTGTCAAGACACTTCAGTTTTTCTGGACCATATTTCACATTGACCATTTCAGAGATAAACTCATTAATGCAACCTGTGGTCTCGAGAACTTGTTGATCATGAAGCTAGGGCTGCATGCGCACTGCTTACCCATCTCTTAGAAGGGTAGATGCAGAAATTGTAAAAGTGGAAATGATGCTACTAGAAATCAAAGTGATGGGTGAAGAGAAGTGGTTCCTGGCCACCAGAGTTCTCCAGGTATGACCACAGAGCAGGGCTTGCTCTGCCTTCTGAGGAATGAAATCATGTACTTGTTGGAGGTCAAACACATCTGCCTTTCAAAGGGACTCTGAGGTGTCACAGAAATTAGTCCTATACCTATTTATGCATAAGGAGGAGCATTTTCAAGGTCATTGTCAAGTGTTTAGAGAAATAAATAACATTGTCTGTGTTCTATTTTGTGTCCCAATTTCAGAACTAAATGAGAAAAAAATAACTCAAGCTTACTTAGTCAAATGAAAAATAATAGCCCAGAATTTAACAAAAATCCATAAAACTTTAGAAAGAAATGAATAAATTGAAAATACATTGAATTAATTGTTCAGTGACTACCAATACATGATAAAAGTATATGTCTTTTCTTCCTATTGTGAATTTACAAAACCCACATAAGAGTAGCAAGGACATATACCTTTAAAAAATTTTTATTATAAATTAATTAAATTAAAGTGTGACCTAATTTGGTAATGGTCAAAAATATATAATCCATTTTTTGTTTAAAATGAGTATGAATTATTTATTATAAGTGGGGAATATGACCCACATGTGACATCTTCCATTTACCTTATTATTGAGGCAAATCATTTAATAAAAGGACCAACGAAGAGTCTTCAGATTCTAGCAGAAATACCCCATGCATCCCTTGTAACTGCCTGACAGCACCCTCTTACTCACCCTACTCCCACATGTGTACCTGCCCCTATGATGTAACAAAAACCTCTCTGTTTCAGTTACCCTTCTGTAGCATCTCTCCAGGCTTGCCCATGAAACTACCTTCCTTGCCTTTAGAACCACTCTCTTGGCACATATAAACACTGTCAGAAAAACGCAATTTGTGTACATAAACTAAAGCCCATCACTGCCAGTGGTGACGCACGAGTGTGTGTTGTGTTCTGTTACTATGAAACAACACTCCCATTTAGAACAAATGATAATGGAAGCTGATTTGCCCTGTTTATTCCACATATTCATATTTTATTTATCACTTTAATTAGTTCCACTCATATCAGAAGGATGGAGTGCCCACTGGATTGTCTGTGGAGTGGATAGATTTCTTTTTGTACCCCCGCACCCCGATTACTTTGCAGCTATTCATTAATAAATGTTATTTAAAAATATGAGGAAGAGGAGGTGGAAAATGGAATTGCTGTAGTATGTATACAAACCTTTTAAAGTTATTGCAACACGTTATTAAAATGAAAATAAGAAAAGGGAGAAAACAAGAAAGTAGAAGGGAAGGTTTGATGAAGAAAAAGTGAAAAAAAAAAAGATGTAGAGCAAAGTGGGTGGTTTTAGGCACCAACCCTCATGATTAATGATACAGTCATTATGTTTGCCTCTGTGTGTCCAATGGTCTCAGTGCTGAGGTACACTGTTAATTAGGGCTTATGCACCTCTGAGTCAATTAACTTTGTTTTATTAATGCATAATTCAATATTGTTATGTATAGCAGAACCCTTAAAAGGATTCTGAAATTCCTTCTTGTGATGTGGCCTGAAATATTTCAAGGAAACACCCACTGTCAAGTGAATGAGAATGAATAATTATGGGAGCCCTAAAACCCCACAGTTGAGCAGACAAGACAGCTGCTATTATTAAGCACCACAAATTGAAAGTATGGATTCTATCATTACAAGAACAAAGACAGTGCCAGAATAATTACAGACACGCTATAGCTCCCTTTTTTTTTTAAACTGATGCTTCTGGTAGAATGTTTAAAGGCCTCAAAAGGTTAGGATACAGAGCTGCGTTTCTGAATCTCGTTACTCACTCCGATGAATGCATTTTTTTTTTCTTACCAATTGTAGTCATAGCAGAGTTTGCAATCCCTGCGACACCGTGATAAGAAAGACCCGATTTGGGTGAGAAATTAAATGATAATAAACATTGTGTGGGCTCGGTGGGGGGGGGGGGATATTGTTTAATGTTAACGGTGACTGAAACCACCTTCTAGATGACTGAGGCTTTGTTGGCCTCCTCTGTTTATATTAATTTCTCCTTTTCAAAGGCCATTATCTTAAATTGCGTGTTATATAACTTGAGACGCCTCCCTCCAGCCCACAGCACCACTTCGAAAGCAACTTGATGAAGCATATTGTCGTGGGGGGTGGGGTGGGGTGGAGGATCACTCCTAGGCTTAGCATCCGAAGAGATTACAATCTCGAGACTGTAATGGGAATGGATTAAACTTTGCACAATTTCCTTTTGTCACGTGTATTGAATCCCGTTGTGCTGTTTTCTCTGCTCCTTTCAATCACTGTCACACACATAAACATGATCTTTCAAAGTGTTAGCGTCTCTTAAGCTACCTTGGTCTGGTTTTAAGCCAGCCAGAAGCTGTTTGATTGGCTCTGGTTTCTACTCTGAAAATAAAACAAGGCGAGTGATAGAAATTAAAGAAAAAAGACCTTTTCTTTTCTTTTTTTTTTCTTTTTCTTTCTTTCTTTTAACCTCAGGCAGCTTCAACACGGACATCTGAGACTTTCATGTTGATCACATGTTAACAACAAATTGAAAGGAAAATGGAAGCATAGCCACAGAATTCCAGCCCTGGGATAACAATTGTAGTCCCCTTCTAGGGGGAAAATGAGGTACTATGGAAGTCCATCGTTCTACATGCTGCTTCAAGATTTCAGAGTCCATTACAGGCTTTCCCTCTAGTATCAGACTTTCCACGCATTCACAGTTTCAGAGGTTAGGATGAAGTCATTCAAAAATCAGTGACATCCACAGACGTTGATAGAGCCTCGAACTGATCAACAGCAGGAGAGGAGACAAACACGCCTATTAAGAACAGGAATGAGAGAATCGCTGCTTCTGAGCTTGATTTTGTTTTGATCTCCCATGTCTTTGATGTTGGGCAGAATTGCTGCTGCCTGCGACAAAGTCCTCAGGACTTAGGTGCAAGCAAAATTGAACTCATTTGGTTGAAGTTTCAACAGAAGCTATTTTTGCTACTTATTTTGATGTATGGATTTCATGTAACTGTATAACCACCAATAAATAACCGATTTCCTCAAATAATATCCATAAAAATTTCCACATTAAAGTATGTTCTTGTTCTTTAAAAACTATATGCTTTCACTAGGTTGAAAACTGAAGTTGTTTGTATTTTATTATCTACTCTAAGGGTCTTGAGCTATCCCAATTTAGGTTGAAGGTTAGAATATTTAATATTCATCAACAAATACCATATTTATTGGGACAAATGTTTCAAGTGGTGAAGAAGAAGATGTGATTAGGGAGTAGGAAGCCAGAGGTGATACAATCTTGGGTCTGTGAACATGTGGTAACATGGGATCCAAGGTCAGCTTGATCTTTTGAACTGATTTTACTCTGTGCTGCTTTTTGCAGGCTCAGACAGCCTCTCCTAGACTTAAGTTGTAGCATGTGTCACTATAGAAACTGCAAAAAGGTTCTGAGAGAATAAAATGACTTTAGACTTACTTTCTTTGGTTAACCCAAAATTGAAAGTAGGCACAGGCTGCACGATCCGCAAGTACAGCTTCAAATTCACACAGGTGAATGTAACGGTATGATTGCAAACTAGTCTGAAATAGTCTCCACTCAGACCCTACTCCATTTTTATCCAGGATTTTCCTCCAACATAAAATTTGATGAAACCAAAGTGCCAACTGAGAGTATTAACATAGTCATGTGCCACTTAATGACAGAGACACTTCTTAGAGAGGCGCAGGTTTATCAGTGTGCAGACATCAAGAGGGAATTTAAGCAAAAGTAGGGGAAATGGTTCAATCCATGTGGCCTTAATGCAGTCAGGAGATTATCACAAGATGCCCAAGGCTATTACAGGCAGAACACAGCACTGTTCCACAACTGCTTAGAGAGAGAGAGAGAGAGAGAGAGAGAGAGAGAGAGAAAGAGAGAGAATGAGAAGACTCTAGAATAAGATAAAGCTTATATTATATTAAATACCCAGGTCAGTAAAGATTGTTACAAAATCTTCACATATTATACATCAAACTGTGGGAGCTAGACATTCATATGCCTGGCAGCAGAGTAGGCTCGTTTACCATAGCTTCTAACTCACTGCACTGCAGTATTATGGAGGCGAGGCAGTCACTAAGCAATGGGATATGGCAGCTTCGCTGCCATCTATAGAATTTCGATCATTTATGGCTGTCATTGACTGAAGGGCTATCCTGTGGCCCAAGCAGCTACTAACAGGGTTTCCATCCAAGATGAGGCTCCATCTAAGGGCTTCACGTGTGAATGCTCATCCAGTCTGATTTCACTTACAGAGGAGATATTTTTATACCACCGCATCAGATAAAGCCAGCGGCTTGAAGTCCCACTCTTCACTCATGCTGACTTAGCTATTAATGCTCATGCCTAATTCTTCTGCATCCCCCCCCCACTCTTTTTCATTTTGTTGGTCTGTCTCATTACCCGACTGACACAGCTAACTCTCCAAGGCCTTCTAAGACTCTATCTGATTTTGAGTAAACTTACATTTTAGAAATGTAAAAGCCGCTGTATAATGCTGTTGACAGGGGAATGAAGCCATAGGACTCAGTGCAGCCTCTGTATTCCCTTTACATTCTAGGTACCAAAGTATCCTGTGCGTGGTCACAAGACAAGAAACAGGATGATAGCTGGGCAGTGATGGTATGAGTCTTTAATCTCAGCACTTGGGAAGCAGAGGCAGGGCTATCTCTGAGTTCAAGGCCACCCTGGTCCATAGAGTGAGTTCCAGGACAGACAGGGCTAAACACAGAGAAACCCTGTCTCTAAATGAATAAATAAATAAAAGGAAGGAAGGAAAGAGAATGGTAACTTGAAATATATATATACAGCTATTGGTATAATCACCTGTGTAGACATTAGATCAATCATCTGAAGTGTAAAATGGGAAATTTCTTTCATCACAAAAAAATTGTAAGATTAACATAATAGAAGTGGCCATCCAACCAAAAGCAATATACACATTCAATTCAATTCCTACCAAAATACCAAACAATTCCTTACAGACCTTGAAAGAAAAAAATCTCAATTTCATATGGATAAACAAAAAACCCAGAATAGCTAAATCAACCCTGTACAATTAAAAAAAAAAAAAGAACACCTGGAGGTATCACCATCCCTAATTTCAAGCTGTACTACAAAACAATAGTAGTAAAAACAGTATAGTGCTGTCATAGAAACAGACTGGTTGATCAATGGAATCAAAGACCCAGAAATAAATCCACACACCTATGGTCACTTAATATTTGACAAAGAAGCCAAAACTGCCCAATGGAAAGCATCTTCAGCAAATGGTGCTGGTCTAACTGGATGGTAACATGTAAAAGAATGCAAATAGACCCATATTTATCACCCTGCACAAAACTTAAGTCCAAGTGGATCAAAGACCTCAACATAAAGCTGGACACATTAAATCTAATAGAAGAGAAAGTAGGGAAAGCCTGGAATTCATTGGCACAGATGACAACTTCTTGAACAGAACACCAATAGCTCAGGCTCTAAGACCAACAATCAATAAATGGGACCTTATGAAATTGAAAAGCTTCTGTAAGGCAAAGGATACTATCGTTAGAACAAAATGGCAACCTGCAGATTGGAAAAAGATCTTCACCAACTCCATATCCAACAGAGGGCTAATATCCAATATTTATAAAGAACTCAAGAAATTAAACACCAACAAACTAAATATTCCAATCCAAAAATGGGGTACAGAACCAAACTGAGAAATAATGAATCTCTAAAGGCTGAGAGACACTTGGAGAAATGCTCAACATCACTGGTCATCAGGGAAACGCAACTCAAAACAACTAACATTCGTCAGAATGGTTAAGATCAAAAACTCAAGAGATAGCACATGCTGTTGAGGTTGTGGAGGAAGAAGGACATTCCTCTATTGCTTGTGGGCATGCAAACTTGTACAACCACTATGGTAATCAATCTGGTGATATCTTAGAAAATTTGGAATAGTTCTACCTTAAGACCCAGACATGCCACTCCTGGGCATATATCCAAACAATTCCTTACCAAACCACAAGGACATCTCCTCAAGTATGTTCATAGAAGCTTTATTTGTAATAGCTAGAAACTGGAAATATCCCAGATGTCCTTCAACCGAAGAATGGGTTTAAAAAAACTGTGGAACATTACCCAATGGATCAGCTATCAGAAACAAGGAAATCATGCAATTTGCAACCAAATGGATGGATCTAAAAAAGCTCATCCTAAGTGAGCTTACACAGTCCCAGAAAAATAAACATGGTATGTACTCTCTTATAAATGGATTTTAACCATCTAGCACAGGACAACCATCTTACAACCCACAGACCCAAACAGACAGGAACCTAGCATAACTGTCCTATGAAAAACTCCACCCAACAGTGAGTCATGAAACCTATTGCTTGTTAGACGAATACCTTACCCTAGCTGGGCCATCATATCAAGCCCCAGTACAAGAGGAAGCTCTTAGCCCTCATGTGACTGATGAACTGAGGGGGGTTGATATGTGGGGGTTACCCTCATCTGAGAAGAAGACAACAGACAGAGATGGGGAAGAGTGGAAGGAGGGAGGATTAGACCTGGAGGAGAAGAAGGAGAGGATTTTGATCAAGATGTAACTTGAAAAAAATAAACTAATAAAAACATCTAAAATTCAAAATAAATAAATAAATCAGAGTCTAAGCACCTTTTTAATGGACTTATCTCAGCCATTAAGACTTTCATTGCTTTTTGTCCTAATTCATAATTACTTTGACATGGAAAGCAAGTCTCTTTCACTAAGATTGAGGTCCTACCTACTGAAGACATTGTGCTTGGTGTATAACTTCCTAGTACATCAGGATTATCTGGAACCCAAAAATCCATCACAAAAACTGTCAGGGGAAATCTGTGCTTTCATTTAAGAGTTATGGTCCTTCTGGCAACTCCATAATATGTAAAGGCACCTCAAGACTTCAAATTTCCCCCAAGAATCCTGCAAGAGGGATGGACACTTTCTGCAAAAGATGACTTATCTTCCATTATCCCTACTTCCATTGAAATCACTGCCAGTTATTCAAGAATAGTAGAGTGAATGACCAACTCTGGAAATAATTGTCTGTGCTGGAAGCAGTTGATGTACAGTTGTTCTTCAACTCACAGTGGTTTTATGTCCCAAGAGCAATACTCCCAACTCCAGAAATTAAAAATGTCAAAAGTACAGGTAATACACCTACCCTATCAAACAGCATGGATAACAAACAAACACTTTGATAGAGAGCACTGGTCATCTACACACTGGTCATGTGACAACAGGAAGCCACTGGCTGCTGTCACTGACCACCTATGATATAGATATCATGACACTGGGAATGGAGCAACACTGAAAGTTCAAAGGATGGTTTCTCCTGAACATATATCACATTTACACTGCTCTAAATTCAATTGTAAGTTGAGGATAGTTTATTTTTGAAGCAATAGCCATGATACTAGAAAACAGTACATACTTTCCATGCTGATAACACAATGTAATTTGGAATTATGACTTACTGGATTTTTCAGACCATTAGAAATAAGACCAATGAAGATAGGTTGTACAACATTCTTTGTCTAGTTTTAGCATTTTGTGGGGAATCTTTTCTTTCTTTGTTAGCCCAGTGAGCTGAGGAATTCATGAGTGAGGACTATGTACTTACTACATGTCCAACACAGGCTTGGATTGTCCCAACCTTTAAATGTGATCTCAGATACTTAGAAAAAATACCATATTCTGATTATTCAGTTTTTAACTGAAATTTCATATCATGCAATATTATTAAGCTTGAATGATAATAGCCATTTTAAAAAATTGCATGGGTTTTAGTTTCATCTGCTATTATTTAATCTTTCAAAGTAGAGAATATGTTACAAAGCCTTTTTTATATAAAGATTTTTTTTAATCTGCTAAAGCTGAAATCAACAAAAGGTAAATGAAAAGATGCAATTAGATAGAAAACATAGAAGTGAATTTTGGAAGATCTCCCAGTAAAAAATAGCCAAGCAAGGGCTAATATGGCTGAAGACAAAACTTTTAGTTAGCAAATATATTTATTAATAACTCTAAAAACTTATAACAAATATAAACACTTATTACCTAACAACTAACCCAATTAATACCCATAAACATCTATTATCTAACAACTAGCCCTAACCTTTGAGAAGAACACAGTCTCTGGGGCAGGTTCTCAGACATCAGGAACACCTCAGGAGTAGATCCTTTATGGCACTTGGTCAACAGTCTTTCTTCAGGAACACCTCAGACATACATAGGTCCTTTAGGCTAAATTGTCATGGCAACTACAACGCTTGAGGCTTTCCTCTCTCTCTCTGGAACACCTCAACAGTTCACAAGCCAACTTACTCAGTTTGCAGTAGCCACTCAGTCACTCTGCCTCAGTCTTTGGGGCTGGTCACAGTTCTATTCAGGCTTCTTTTTGAACTGGTGGAACCCCGCTAGGCAAAAGCTGTGCTACAGGGTTTAGTCATTAGCTTTTTGCTGCCATGTTGAGGGCTTCTCTGCTCATTAGCTTCTTTCTGTCACAGGGAGAGACAGCCATATTTTTTTTTCAGCTCTGTTTGAGACCAGCTTTTCAGTCCACATGCATTCTCCATCAGACGAAACCAGCCATCTTGCATCTTGCTGTCTCTAGAGTGGGAACTCTCAGGCTCCACCCACTTTGTCCTTAAATAGGGTTTCTTCTTGTTTCACGTGGCTTCAGCCTAATCTGGGCTCCACCCACTTCGTAAGGCTATTAGTAACTGAAAACAATGCCAAGCCATAAACCTGTTTTTAGTCCATATGCTGCCATGCCAAGTGCCAACAGGTGCCAGGCTGATCTCCACGCCCCCTTTTAAGAGATTGTATCAGAAGCCCATAGATAAACATTAAATCAAGTTTATATTAATCTAGCTTCCCATACATATGACAGCTCATGAAGGGTAAAAGTAACTGATGTAATATTCTAAAGCCTAGCATTGACTCAACACTTTAACCTTCTTAGCTCTCTTACTGAAGCCAGGAGGGGGATGTTGAATTCAGTGATCTTCTCAACAGCATCTATGAGAAGATTTTAGAAAGTTTTCCACTAGTGTTAGCCCAGCCCAGGTTTCTACTGGGCTATAGAGTGACTTCACTTCCTCTTCAGGCCCTCTGGAGGGTCACTCACATTTCCAAACAGAACTCTCCAAAGCAAAAAAAAAAAAAAAACAACGCCTAAGAAAAGAATCCTGGAAACCTTGGCTCTCACAGCTGTAACTTGGAAGTATTTGCATTCCTTTGTATTTTAGCCCATCTGGGTTGGATGACTGAAGTCTTGCCCAAAAACTGTAACCCTTGTATAAGCTTCAAATACTCGGTGGGCTAGTTGGAACAAATGTTCAAGAGCATCAAAGAATCGTCTCTTTAGAGAAAGATAAAGGCACATGTAACTATCCCAGTGGGATTCTGTCCATCTTCTTAATAATTCAATCGCCAGTCTAATTATAAAACCCAAACTGTGCTCACCTTTGTACCCTCTTTTCTTCTTACATAAATGTTGACATCTAGCTGTACAGTACAGAACTATCTTTAAAGAATATTAGTTATTTTTTTCTGTTAAGCCAAAGATGATTAGTGAAGAAAATGTAAATCAAGAGAAAGCATCTTACTAATTAAAATCCTAAATTGAGCAGCATAAATTAGATTGGTTCTAGATAGTAGCTAAATCTTTATACACACAGAACTACGCATGAATGTAAGAAGGGTTTACTGACTTGTTTCTTGAAGAAAATGAGTTCTATGATTAATAAATTAGTATGTTTCTGTATTGTTTGGAAATGAGGATTAAAATTCCATTTCAGACAGATAAGCACATCTAAAACTGTGTTCCAAATATGATTTTGCTCCTATAAAGATTTCAATTAATAATGTTGATGTAAATAAATATTGTGTGTGTGTGTGTGTGTGTGTGTGTGTGTGTGCACGTGCACGCACCTTTGTGTTGGTTTCTGTCACTCAGGTTTCATTTGTATCACTTCATTTCATTCTTGAGGATTCTTAGTGAGGTCACGGTTCCATTTAAGTGACTGGATTCTGTGAGTAACTTGCCTTAGCTCGTATGAATTTGGAACGAAGTTAACATATGGAAATAGTGATTGATTGAGCTAATGAACCAAAGGCTCAAGTGCATTAGTAAAAGTTCAGAATTATCATCTTGTACTATTCAAGGAAATAACAAACCAATACAAACAAAAGGGCTTTGTGGAATACCACAAGGCTTTCATGGAATCATTGAGAACCAAAACTAGGATAACACTCAGACCTATAGAAGAAGCAACATGAAGAAGTTACTTAGGATCTACTACGGATGGCTTCTGTCTTGCAAAACTCTTTATCTTCCGCTGCTTTCTAGTGACTGTGATCATTCACAGCCTTCATCCTGGCTTGCTATTCCAAGCACAAAGAACAATAAATATTCTTCCCTTTCAAATCTTAAATTTCTGGATGGCAGAGTGACAGAACCTCTCAGCAGTGGGCATTTGTGAGGCCTTCCTGTCTTCTGACTTCACATAACAACTGTCAGCCACATGGGACCAACATGGCTCATGGGTGCACCTTCTTGTATCCATGTGGATCAATGGTCTCCAGACAGTTAGCTACATTGAGAACTAATTGTGCATTTAGCTTTGCAGAAGGATTTACTCACCCTCTAGAGAGTAGATGCCCTCCAGCCTCATGCACAAAAGCATATTGTGTGTGTGTGTGTGTGTGTGTGTGTGTGTGTGGTCTGTAGTGTATCACAACTTCTGATATTAGAAATAAACTCACTCCAAGGATACAGCTTTGAAACAGTACACAGGCTTAGAGAGTGAAACCTACAAATGGGCTGCTTTAGACTTTAGACTCAAATTGAGAACAGAAGACACAGGGAAGAGATTGCTCCAAAGCTACTTTATCAACCTAAAGACAGAATCTCCAAAGAAGAACACAGCGGCCTTTAGTCTTCTTACTGAACTGGTATTAAACAGGGAAAATTAAACTCTCATCACACAGAGACAGAAAACTGGACGTGACACACAGAGAACCTGAGGAATTCTGTCCCAGCACCTTGTTCCTTGAGCTAATTTATTGCCTTTAAAAGCCATAAGAGTTCCTACAGTCCTCTACCCACACCACATTCCCTTTCTCCTATGAAGAAGAATTTAAGCTTCAACTGTATTTGCCCTGTAAATGTCATATTATATATGATTTTCATGCACACATTCATGAATGTTTGTTTTGTTCTTGTTGACCTATTGTGTTTCTTTCAGCATATCCAACTACCAAACTTTCAGAAGAAGGATTTGAGCAACACTAAGCCCCATTTAATACAGTGAAAAATGAGTCTGAGTCCAGACTCATGGCAGATGTTGGATAAAACACTTCTTCGGAGGCCAAGTTATATATCAGCTTCCTGATAAAGGTAGTTGCTGTGACATCCAATGACCATCACTGCTTGATTCATCCTTCTCCTCTGTGAGAGAAGAACATTTTCTTTTTTTTTTCTCTCATATCATACATTACATCCTAACTGCAGTTTCCTACCACCACCATCAAATCCTTCCAGTTCCTCCCACTCCCTTTTCCACCAGATCCACTCTTCCTTCTCCATTTCCCTTCAGAAAAGAGCTGCCTGGCTTCCAAGGATATCACCCAAACACACCAAAACAAGTAACAATAAGACTAGACACAAACCCTCAAATCAAGGCTGGACCAGACAACCCAGTAGAAGGAAAAGGGTCCCAACACAAGGCAAAAGAGTCAGAGACATCCCCCCCCACCATTGTTATGAGTCACACTAACACTCCAAGCTGTATGACCATAACATATATACAGAGGACATAGCTCAGACCCATACAGGCTCCCTGAAGCCAGATCCCAAGGAACAGGTATCTCTCTTAGCTAGATACCCCAAGATAAACACTAAAAATTCTTGCTATCTCTCCTGCCTACAACTTTTCCTAAGTAGTAATTGTGTTAGCCCTGGTTGTAGAAAACCATTGTGACCCTGTTAGTGTTCCCTAAACCTTCTCAGTAAAATTCTCAGTAAAGCATTTGCAAATGTTTCATGATGTAATTTTGCACAGGGATTCTCTCAACTTCACTATTCTGGCTTTGGCTAGTTTCATCTTGAGAAAATGATCTGTCATAATAATATATGTACATGTTCATGAGTGTATCAATAACATACAAACTACAGATTAATTAGTGTCAGGAACTTATACAAGAATTGGAGGAATGGAATGGGATCAGAAAATACCAGAACAGGTATAATAGTAGGAATGATGGTGCAAGCTGTCTGCCACAAATACCACTGGTGTCAGAGTAGTCCCCTCAAGTGTGACCTTCTATGTCTGCCAGTGTCAGGCACAATGAAAACACAGAATCTACATGTGTGGATTCAACATAGTAAGGACTTGCAATGAACCAATGCAAGACCCAACCCATCCCCCCAAGAAAGCAATCACACACAGCTCACCAAAATAATTGCATGTGGTTGAGCAAGTAGTATACTCCACAGACCTAGGAAGAATTTCACAGGCCAGTCACAACAAATTTGCATATTTTTGCAAATGCACAGCAGATAATGACATATCTTGAGGAATATAGGATGATTCTTTAAATTGATGCAAAGAAGCTATCCAGGGTAAAATAATGTCAACTATCATTGCCCCATCCATCAGATGCAACTGAGACTGAGGCTAAAAATGAACCTTCCTTTCCATGTTACCAACTGCATTTTCCAAAGAAAGGCAACATATTTTCCACACTTTGTTGTGTGGAAAATTGGGCATTTAGTCTTTGGTTCCCAGTAAGTGCATACCCCATACCTGTTATAATCAACTCTGAGCAGCTCACAGGTTTTATTAAGGAGATCCGAAGCTCACAAGTGGACGCACAGTTCTACTTTCATAGTTTTAAAAAAATGAGAGAGAGACTGGGAAAATAAGATAGTGGTTATGAGTGTTTGCTGCTCTTGCAGGGGATCTCTGTTCAATTCCCAGCACCCACATTGTGTGGCTTAGAACAGCCTGTGACTCCATTTCTAGAGGATCTGACTCCCTCTTCTGTCCCCCTGGACTCTGGTACACATGGATTACATCCATGTACTCATGGATTCATACACATACATGTATACAAAATTAAAAATCAAAATTATTTTAAGCTAACATAAATAAATGAAAATATGTGTAAGCAGTTTTAAGATCTAGATGTTCACCACTGAAAAAAAGCATTTACCATGCATATGTAAAGACCTGAGTTCAAATCCTCAGGATTTCTGTAAGTGCTGGCTGGGCATAACATACTGCCTGTAATCCCAACAGAGGATCCTCAAGGTGAGCTAATTAGCTGGACTAAATAAGGCTCTGGGTTCAAATGATAGGCTCTGCTTCAATTCATAAGATGGATAATGATCAAGGAAGGTATCCAATGCTAACCTTTAACTCACTCTCTCTGTGTCTCTCTGTCTCTCTCTGTCTCTCTCTCTGTCTCTCTGTGTCTCTGTCTCTCTGTCTCTGTCTCTCTCTGTCTCTCTGTGTCTCTGTCTCTCTGTCTCTGTCTCTCTCTGTCTCTCTGTCTCTCTCTGTCTCTCTGTCTCTCTCTGTCTCTCTGTCTCTGTCTCTCTCTGTCTCTCTGTCTCTGTCTCTCTGTCTCTCTGTCTCTCTGTCTCTCTCTGTCTCTCTGTCTCTTTTTCTGTATCTCTGTCTCTCTGTCTCTTTTTCTGTATCTCTGTCTCTCTCTGTCTCTCTATCTCTGTCTGTTTCTCTCTCACACACACACATACATGCAAAATTTCTGTAAGCATGAGTTTTCTGAAATTGTTTAAAGTGCACAGTTTGTGTTGCAGAGAAAAACTAAGACAATAGAGGTAGCAATTTACAAAAAGTAGTCCTTTTTTCCCATTTGGCTATAGACGTGAGGAAAGGATGCAGAGGACAGCTGGGATAACAGGACTTTGTCTATGATTTCCATCACCCCGTTGTGAGACTGGTTAAATCAATGGATTATTTTATCATTTTAAAACCAAACTAAAGGTGAAAGAAAATTCCTTCCATCTTCTCAGTACCACTAGGCTTAGAAGTGTGTGTGTGCATGTATGTGTGTGCGTGTACGCGTGTGCGTGTGTGCGTCTTCCCATGGGAGACATGCAGCAGGTGTGAGAGCTGGCAGCAATTGCTGCTGACTGTTGATTACTCTCTGTGTAATTTGCAAAGCTCTCTGTTCCCCCAGCTTTGTGTAATATATCAACAGTAATAGATTCATAATCATTATTAAGCCTACCAGAGGTTTGGTCACTGTGGCAGATGTCTTCTCAATTTTCATGTTGTGGGCTCTCAATTTTTTCCCTTTTCCCTCTGGAAAATATTTAATATAAAAATCTATTTTTACTGCATCTGGTAGGGTGTTTGCATCAAGAGGTGATGCTAGCTATCAATCTCTAACTCCTCACGAGTACTTAATTAACGTATGATGAGCCAAGAACCCAAGCATTAGCTGAGTTCACTTTATCCTCACTAGATTTTAGGGTAAAATCAACTAAGCAAGCCACAGTTACGATGTGGGAACGCTTCTATTTGGTATTTTGGAGTGTCTGCGTTTGGGCTCTACATTTAAAGGCACTGCTTTATCTTAATGTCTCAGAGGTTTGGTTTTATAACTCCCATTTGACAGTCTCCCATTTTGGTCCTGGAGATTCTTAGAACTGGATAGAAGATGTAGAACATTTCACAAAGCTTAGCCTGAAGTCAGACAAGATTGTATCACCTTAATCCACAAGATAGGTCTTACATGGGCTAATACTCATTCACTCAATACTCTTCTTACTTTTATGTCTCTCTCATTCAGAGCTCCTCCTGTGAATAAATAAGAATGGAACATCTGTACCTCCCTGTGATTATTGTTTAGCTTTAAAACAACAAACTTTTGAACTGAAGACTTGTAAATATTTAGTAATTGAGTCTTAAGTAATAGTGTCCAGCTACGACTTTTATCATTCTACTTCCTTTGAATCTGAATGAAAATCAGTTACTTTTTTTTTAACATTTACCATCTGGTTTATTTCATCTGATTGCTCTTTGTCCCAAATTTCATTGCCTTCCCTAACATATTGCACTAACTACTGTTTGAAAGTAAATTCAAGACTATTAAAAATCATCATAGTTAGTAATGAATTAAATATCCTACAAAGAAAGAGTGAAAGAGATGGAGGTCCCCGTATGTGGTAACTGCTTCCTGCCAACCATTCTGGTATACACCTATAATCCCAGTACTCCAGAGGCAGAAGCAGAGGCAGGAGGATTTCAAATTTGAGTACAGTGTGGCGTGCATAGTGTGTACCACATTACCCTTGATTATTTAGGGAAAACCCTGTCTCAAAAAGGAAAAAAAAAAGCAGGTCTTTCCTAAAGAAAGCTGACTTCCAACAACACAGGTTAAAAGCTTTAAAAAGCAACTTCCTAGGTTAAAGTGGAAGTCCTCTGGAAATGCTTATAAAAATTTCTTCTTCGTTTGCATGTTTCTTGGTGCTCTGATGGTGAGTGGGAGGTCATCTGGAAAGAGCTCCAAAAAATCTCTGCTAGGGTATGGGTGGGCCTGGGATTTCTATACACAGCTCTTTTCTCTCGAATCTGAGATGTCTTATAATGACATTGAATAAGAATTGTTAGCGCATAGCCTCTGATCTTCAATTTTGCCTCTTCTACCAAGTGTGTCTTCTAACAACTTTCACTTATCTATCCCTTACCACACTAGGAAGTCTATTAGTTGTATTAAAACTAATTTATTAAACATCAATGAGAAATATTTTTGTGTACTAACAACATGTTTTCATACGCATCAGATTTAAGAATAGTATCTGCCTAAAAATTCCTACTACTAACTACTACCCCAGCAAATGTACAAGAAAATGATCTTCCCAACAGTAGCGCAAAGGTAGATTTCCTGTAGCCGTGGACTTTGACAGAGGCTGCAAGTACCAGCATCTTCATTATAGCTAACACTTATTCTTCTCGTCCCTTTCCTTAGTTTTCTTGGCTGTAAAATGGACAACATATTACTGCCCATAGTAACTGTGAGAGTTTAGTGCAAAACATTTGGACAGTAGGAACGGTTGTAATAAAATTGTCCTCAGACTTCCATTTGAGTCCATTCTTACGTTCTTTTATTAATGAGACTAAGAACCCCCAAAGAGGACCCTGATTTCCCTGGTAACATATGTCAACTACACTGGGACTTCCCTAAATTTCCAGGAACACTTTAACAGCACCAAAGGGGGGATAAAACACTCCAGAGGTTACACTGCTTCTTCTGCAGGGGATTTGAACCCAGAAGAGGACTGGCTGTAAGTCTAGAGCAGTGGTTCTCAATTTCCTAATGCTGGGACCCTTTAATACAGTTCCCCATGTTTTGATGACCACCCCAGGCATATGTTGCTACCTCGTAACTGCAATTTTTCTGCTGTTATGATTTGTAATGCAAATATTTGTTTTCCCATTGTCTTAGGTGACCCGTGTGAAAGGGTTATTTGACCACTCAAACAGGCCATGACTCTCAGATTGAGATCTACTGGTCGAGACTCTAAGATCACTAGATTCTAGGTTTTAATAACCAGCTATTATGCTACCTATGGTTAGAAAGTAGTTAAGTTGATTCCATTATCTGAAGAAAAGAAATAGATCTTGCCTTTTGCTCAACATGAACACACGGGTTATTTCTCAAGTCAAGAGGAATTCGAACAAAATGGCAGCCAATAGACTGGGAGAAAATCTTCACCAACCCCACATCTGACAGAGGGCTAATATCCAAAATCTACAAAGAACTCAAGAAATTAAATGCCAAGAAATCAAATAATCCAATCAAAAAATGGGGGACGGAGCTAAATAGAGAATTCACAAAGGAGGAATCCCTAATGACTGAGAGACACTTGAAGAAATGCTCAACATCCTTAATCATCAGAGAAATGCAACTCAAGACAACTCTGAGATTCCATCTCACACCTGTCAGAATGGCTAAGATCAAAAGTTCAAATGACAGCACATGCTGGCAAGGGTGTGGAGAAAGGGGAACCCTGCACTTTCCACCATGCTAGTGGGAGTGCAGGCTTGTGCAACCACTAGGGAGGTCAGTATGGTGATATCTTAGAAATCTTGGAATAGCTTTGCCTCAGGACCCAGCCATACCACTTCTGGGTATACATCCAAATGCCTCTTCACGGAATCATAAGGAAGTTTCCTCATCTATGTTTATAGCAGCCTTATTTGTAATAGCTAGAAACTGGAAACAACCCAGGTGCCCCTCAACGGAAGAATGCATTGAAAAATTGTGGTACAGCTACACAATGGAATATTACTCAGCTATCAGAAACAATAAAATTATGCAATTTGCAGCCAAATGGATGGAACTAGAGAAGCTCATCCTGAGTGAGCTAACCCAGACTCAGAAGGATGCACATGACATCTATTCACTTATAGTAGGATTTTAGCTATATAGTACAGGATATCTATACTACAACTAACGCACCAAAGGGAACATGGACATAGACTTTTGTTTGTTTGTTTGTTTGTTTGTTTGTTTGTTTTTTTGTTTTGTTTTTGTTTGTTTTTTAGTTTTCTCTCCCTGGCAATGAGACACCTTTCACTGGTGGTACTGCCTTGTAGGCCCCCAGTGTATGAGAAGGCTCTTGACCCTCATATGACTTCTGAACTGGGGCGAGGGACTGTTATGTAGGGACACTCCACTCCAGAGGAGTGGGATGGAAGGGTTAGAGGGTAGAGGGTGGGAGGGTGGGGCTGGGAAGGGGGGAAAGAGGACAATATGATGGAGATGTAACCTGAAGCAACAAATAAATAATTTTATTTATAAAAAAGAGGATTTAATTATTAGTTGATTGATTGGTATCCTGATTCCAGAATTTTTCTTTTTCTTTCCTTTTCAAGAAAGAGATTTTACCCTGCTTTGGTGCTCTGTGAGCAAATTAATATCCTGTATTTGTCATGGGAAAATAGCTTACAGTGGGGAATGGTTTGTTTTACCTCATGGGAAAATAGCTTACAGTGGGGAATGGTTTGTTTTACCTCACAACTTCATAGGCTTCTGTCCATGATCAGCATCCCCAATGCTTTGGAATTAAGGGGAGATAGAGCAGCACAGTAGTAGAAGTATATGGTTGAGGAGGCTGTTCATATCATGGCAGCCAATCATCAGAGAATGAACAAGGAAGGGACAAGGGACTGAGATGCATTGTTCGAAGACATGGCTCTGATTACCCATTCCCTCCAACAAAGCTCTCGTGACTTGCTTTCCACCTCCTCCTTTTATAATCCAATATTTAAATACAATGCCAATTAAAATTGAGCCCTCAGAATCCAATCACAACCAGAAATCACCAGTTGGCAACCAAGCCCCAGTTGCTGAGTCCCTGTGTATATTTGTATAAAATTATTCATGCTTACTTTCTAAAAGGGAAATGACTCTTACCATTGCAACAATCAAAGGATGATGAGAGACTCAGGTTCAGCTAAAATTTGGTAAAGAAGTAGGAGATCTTAGGTGGGTATAGTAGTACATATCAGTAACCCAGCACTTGGAGGCTGAGGAGGAAAGGTGATGAGTTCGAATCTAAGTTGGGCTACTTTGTAAGAGTCTGTCTTGGAAAAGAAAAAAAACTAGAAGCTTATATTAGCTTTCATAGTCCATGATTCCTATACAAAAGAAAGATTTCATGTTATTTCTGCTATAGTCAAGGCTTGTTTTAGGATTGTTACTCTTTAAGGAAACTTCTAGGTAATCTCTAATTCTAAATTATAAGAAGAGTGGCAAAGAGCAGAGAAGGAGAAGGAAGAGGGCTCGAGGTCAAAGGAAAAAAAAACCCTATAAACTAAACACTGCCTATTCAAAAGCACAAAGAACTACCTTGTGTGTTCTACAGTAAATTCTGTATTCCATACAAGTCAAGTCTACTGTTTAACATACCTTTCCCCTCAATTATTTCCAGTGATAGTTTTATGTAGAAAAAAAGAAAGAAAACACTTTAGATTGAATAATTCAACATAATGCTATAGAAAGTGAAATCTAATCTCACATTACCCCCAAGGTCTTTTAGATTTCTCTTCTTCAAGATGCTCAGGCTATGAAATGCTAAGCATGCAGTTCGAATCTGCCATGACCAAGTGGATTTCAGATTTCTATTGTTGCCAAGCGTGTGGATAGATTCCTGGATAGAGGCTTCAGAGTGGTTTATAATGTATCTGGTTGTCTTTCTGTGCTTAATCCGTGGGTGAGAATGACAGCTTGACATAATCACTGGCTTCCAATAAGTAATTCCACTCACTATCAGTTTTTAATTTTATTTCCTCATTCCTGTATTGATGGGATAAAATGCTGGTTAATCTGCAGAGCACAGGCAAGCCCTGTGTTGTCAGTATTAATTTCACACTGCTGTATCTTCATGTTCGGCCTCATACAATAATTTTAAAAATCATTAAAGCTGAAATTAAGTTTGAAACATAACTCTTGGCTTTAGTTTGTGTGAAGTAATGGTTGAGTTCATCGCAATTCTGATATTTTCTTCAAATAGTCAAGGTCTTCCTTTGCTAGTAAAGCATTCACTTGCATGCATTTCTTCATTTCTTGTTTGTCTTTGTCTTTGATCTTAGAATGTGCAACTTCACACAGAAACTTATAGGCAGGTGGGAGTTACCCTTTTTATCTTTACCAAGACATTTGCTATGACCTATGGTTTTCAACATGTGGTCCTTAAAAGCAAGTGCAGCAAAAGACACGTGGAATGATTTGCTAAACTGCATGCTCCCTGGGATCAGAATCTCCAGCAACTCCCGTCTATCTGTGTTACCAAGCCTTCTAAGTGACTCTGCTCTATGATAAAGGTTGATCTTTAGAACATTTTACACACTGTGCTGACTTTAGGCTTTGTGAGAACCTAGAGAATATCATCCACAAACCCTTTTTATACATGAAGAAAGGAAAGCTCAATAAAATCCAGGGACCACTCACATTCTTCAAGCAGGTACACTGTAGAGTCAGGATTCCAAACAAGAACTCTATCATCTGATTCCCATCATATTAATGGACTTGCACATGTCGTTGGATGCACTGTATAAATACTCACTGTGTAAGTTACATACAAGTGGGTATTCCTTTTATTGAAATGAAGTATAGAAGCCAAGAGCCACATCTACTTACACACTGCAGCCCTCCACATTCACACACATTACCACCTCTCTCTCTATCCTGTACCCTCTACATTCATCCACACTATGACTTGTTCCTAGAGTTGGCTATCAGTCATTTCTGGGTGAATTTATTTTTAAACTCTAATAGACAGACCTCCTCTTAGATTCCACCTAGACTGATAGAACATGCTCAGTGTCAAGCTGAATACTTTGAAGAGCACCTACAAATCAATAGTTCTGATTTTCCGGGCTCTGCATTCTTTGTTATGAGGGGAGACTATAATTCTCACATTCTAAAATGAAACCGTATATGGAGACTTCAAATAGGAAACTAATATCTTATTCAAATATGTACTTATGCCTCTCCAAATGTCCAGTAGTTGTTAATAAAGCTCAAATGTCAATAACAGCACACTCAATTTGGAACTGCCTTATCATCTTAGATTTTTCTCAAGCAACAAATAAATTCTGAAAGTTTCGCTATTAGCACCTAAACATGTGAATAGTTCTTTTTTTTTTTTCTGTGAAAAAGACAATTGGGACTCATACTTTCATCATTTCTTCCATTTATCTTTCTTCTTGGTTCTGTATAATCTATTGTACACAATCCTCATTTAAATTTAAAGCCTAATTTCCCTTAAGTGTTAATTTAAATACGATGATAGGTAGTCAGTTTTCTTCCACTACAGTGAATATCTGAGAAAATCAACTTATCAAGGAAAAGGTTTACTTTGGTCATAGTTTTGGAGGTCCACCTCAAAGACCCGTGGGTCCTACATTGTGGACCTTGGGGTGAGAAAACACATTGTGGTCACAGCCCATGAAGAACCCATTTACATCACCGCTAAGTAGCACAATCATTCTTTGGTGATGAAAATACCTCTAAGTTCAATATAGTAGAGCTCACACAACCTTACAAACAGTAACAAGCATTGACGGCCAGAGCTTAAAGTGGTAACTTCTATAATATTTTAGCTATATCACAATAAAATTACTACAAGGAAAAAATAAATAGGAAGGAAGGAGGGAAGGAAGGAAGGAAAGAAGGCAGGAAGGAGAAGAACATGGAAAACCACATATCTCATAGCCAGAAAAGGAAAATTAAAAAATTTATGGGGCTCCCTAGTCCATTTCTAGGGCATACTTTCAACAATCTAAAGACTCTACCTAAGCCCCACTTCTTAAAGATTACACCACATCCTAATATTGTCACCCCTGAACTTTTATGGACATTTAAGACCCTGAGAAAAGCTGTGACCAAATAATCCATATCTAAACTTCTACAACAAACATCATTTTAAATTAAGACACTATTAATTACACTGTGGTAGCTGGCACAACCTAGGGTCATCCCGTGCAAAAAAAAAAAAAAAAAAAAAAAAAGCTTTCTTACACAACACACATGTAGTTTTGTTCTCACATAACCCTAGTTAGGCCATCCTTTGGTTCAAAGCTCTTCTCATCTCCTGCCATGATAAAATTTAGATTCCTTATTGTGATATTTATAATGTCTTCTTTTTTATTTTTATTTTTAAATAGATAAGAAAAAAAGTGAAATCAAGACCAGCTACATAATTTGCCAGACTCAGTGCAAAATATAAACAAAAGGCTTTTTTTTTTCCCAAAACCCAAGATGATGAAACAGTGCAGCAAGCCAAGTACAGGGCCATTTGGGCAGCAGGGGTCATGAGTCCATGGAAGGTGGTCTGCTGTCCCTCACATCAAACCTCTCAGTGGCACCCCATCTCAGGTTGGGCTCTTAATTTGTCTCCACTCTTCCCCAATTACCTTTTCCATAATTCCTTTTACTTTTTCATTTATTTATTTTTTATTATTATTGTGTATGGGGGCAGTGTAATAGTAAATTTTTATTTATCACACATACATTTATTAATGCTTAACAATTATCTAACAATTGTCTATAAAATTCCTAAATCCTAAACCCAAACCCTAACTCTGAAATCTAGCACCTAAAACTTCTTAGTACCTACAATACAAGGATTTAACATTAACCTAAGGTTTCTCAAAAGGATATTTTTCTCTGAGCGTGGGTCCTGATGGATGGCTGGTCTTCATACAATTTTTCAGTTTTAAAGTCTCTTAAAGTCTCTGAATTTTGCCTTTGTGGTCTTAAGACCAATTAACATATGAAAGTTTCCCAGGCGGCTCACCTATTCAGAAGGTGAAACTTTCCAATGAGATTGTGATTCATGTCCCCCGCCCCCATCAAGGAAAATGTTGTTGAGTGAGTGAGGAACAGGAGAGAGAGGCCGCCCTCTGTCCACTTGAATCCTGCCTTATATATCTTCACCTGTCAGCAGAAGCTTTCGTGCACTTTTCCAGTTATGTCCCTGGGTTCAGTCTTTTTCAAGAAGCTTTTTACAGAGGGGCATAAATTCACAGTCTGCAGATGTGGGCAGGTGCCTCAGGACATGTCATTCAAATGTTTTTCACAGAGAGCTGTGAAATGACAGCAGACCTCTGGAGGGCAGGCACCACGGGGGGGGGGGGGGGGGGGGGGGGGGGGCATGCCCTGCCCCTAGCCCTAAGATCAAAGAGGTCCTGGTCCTTGGTGAGTTCCCAAGGACATGTAAGTAAGTCTTTTATCTTAAAGTTCAGCCTTATTCCAAGATCCCTGTGCTATTATATGCTAACACTAAACCTACCACAGGGCAGGGAATACACAAGTATGTTATGGTACATAGATGAAGATCAGAGGGTCCTTGTTAGAGCCAGAACTCTATCTTGTTGGTTTGGGGAGATAGAACTCAGACCTTTGGGTTTGGTGGAAGGTTCCTGTATGCACTAAGCCATCTTATGGTTTCCTGTTCCCTAATTTCTTTTTTTATTTTTTTAATTTGTGCTTTGAAGGCAATATTCTAGAAAGCACTTCTTTGTAAAGTTGATTTTGTTTTTGACAGTTTATAATAGATTCCACCTCCCCAACAAAATCCTATTTTGTTTGCATCCTTCTCTTTGGTTACACTATGATTTGTATTATATTTAATCATCTTCACCATCTAATTTTGAGTTCAAGTAAGTTATTTGAATACAGTAAGAATTTCAAGGAAGTTTGATAGAAGAGCACATTAACATATCCTTCACATTCACTTCCTTTGCAAATGTATAGACTATTAATTCCAATTTTACCAAGTATATTGAAATATTGCCTAATTGGGGGGAAATTCTCCCATTTGTTATATCACTAAAATCATTAGCTAACAAAAATCATCTTTGCTTTTGTCCCTCATAAAGAAGGAAAATTGAAGGCATTCTTTTAAACTGTTTATTAATATCTCTATACACCTTCCAACCCACCAACCCGAGGTACAGGAGAAAGGATACTATTGTATTCAGAAGATGAAGACATCCTCAGGCACAGGTCCTTGAGGCAACTAGTCAGCAATCTGGTCAAATCAACATACACAAGAACAGATGCAGTCAGCAACAGCACCAGCAAGGACAGTTGAAAAAGCAGCTGCTTTTATGACTCCAAATGGGGACCCACCTGAGCTCATCCCAACCTGGGCCACAATCTTCAGCAAGTCTCAGCAGCAGCAAACTTTGGCAAAGTGTTGTCTGGAATCTTTCAAAGTAAAAAAGCAATGAGAAGCTATGAGAAGCAATGCCAATGAAAAATCCTCTCCAAGTTTCCAGGGCTTCCTTTTTATACCTCCTCCATATATACACAAAGATGCTAATTGGCCAACTTCACACAACAAGTTACTTCCTGTTGACCAAGATCACAAGCTCTGCAAGGAAACTGTCCATCAAAGGTTACAAATATGTTCCCCACATGTAATAGTCTCTGGCTGGCAAAACACCTTGTGCTATTCCATCAAGATATTTTGCATCTTTCACAAGTCAAGTCTGTTTTTCAGTGGTAGGCAAAGCATCCCCACCTCCCATACTTGAGACCAAAACAAAAAACACATTCATTCAACACAACTGCATTTCGAAATCATCCAAATTATCACCACAGGAAATGCTAGTCACTAGAAATATGAAATGCTAAGTAATAACATTCACAGAGTTCAACTAACTTATTTCTTGCAAAACACATGCATTAAGATGCTTGCCTTTCAAATGAAGAGACTAGGACACAAGAGGCAATGTTTTCAGACACAGACCACACAATCGGTGACAGAGTTCCAAATATTGTCTATCCCCATTCCTGTATCTCTCAACATCTACTTCTGCTTTCTCAAGGATGCCTTTTTAAGTCAAGGTGGTAACAATCAGAGCCCATGGGCTGAGGCTTGTCTCTAGTGTGAGTTCCTGCATAATGAACTGTATCCTAACTTGGGAGTATATGTTCCTCACAAAGACAGGACATTTTTACCAATCACAAGGAGCTGAATGTCTGCCAATCACGATAGCTATCTCATCAAACAATGCCCAAATAAGGCAAATACTTAACTGAAACCAATCAGTTGACTTCTTTACTCTGTTCCTCCATATATAAAAAGCTGACCTGAGTGCTAACAATGCTGGGTGGGGCTCTATAAACTCTTTTGAAGGGCTGCTAGAATCATATATCAGATTTTACTCAAATAAATTCTACTGAATTTAATTTGTGTGAAGTTTTTGTTTTAATGAAGCTATTGGCTTAGCATTTTTTCATTGGCATCTTTCTGGCTGCATGGTTCTCCTATGGGTAGTTGAGGGGCTGGTCCTTGATGAGACTGTTCTAGAAAATAGATGATCTGACAAGTTAAGGTATCATCTATGGTGTCAGCACATCCCACCCCCGGCTCTTCTGAATAGAACTGGAGAAGCTACAATTTCATGTTAATGCCTATAATGCTCCACAGATGCAATGTTTGCTAAAAGGTAATGAATGGGGATCTATAAAGCTGCCAAATTCTGTGGTTGGTTAATGAGACATACCCATCTTCTATCAATTCCAGATGGAAGTGAACACCCAGACCACAAAACCTGTCCCCCACACATGGCTAGTAGCTACCTCAGGAAAGGGCAATGTCTCCAGAACTCTCCCATTTTGACTATGAGATATCCTATCTCTTGTTTCCCTGATGATGTTAAGCAGCTTCTCTATGAACAATTCATAATCCTTATTTAACTAGTAGTTCTGCAGCCTTGAGTTGCTCTCAGAACCAATGCATTATTGTTTGCTTTTTGACAACTAGGAATTGTAGCAAGAGCAGAACACAGAGGAAAAAAATTCAGTGGTTACAAGAGGCTCAGTGTAAGCCAATTACTCTGGGTGAAGGTGGGGGTCAAAGGTACCTGGGAAGTGGAAACAGGTCAGATCATTCAGAGGAAGAATTATGCCTAAATGATTCATTGGAGACCTGCCTCTAAAAGGAGTAGGCTACTGTGACTGCCCCTGAGGCAAATGAGCTTTTTAGCTCTTCATCGCATTCAGGGACTTGCCCCCATTTCTCTCCTCTTTGAGTCCCACGTTATTATGAGTTGTAGTAGACAAATCAATGAGAGATGGCAGAACCTATTTCCTGCCTAAGACTAATCCATTCTTAAAGTTTAGCTTCAAAGTCAAGTTTCTCTAAGCTTTTCTCAATCCCCAAAGCAGAGAATATAAATGTTATAGTCAGAAAGATGATAGATTTTTTTTTCCCCATCCATTTCAAATGCTGATCAACCTGCTGCTGATCTTGAGAACTAGACTTCTGAGTCTCAGGTATTTTGTCTCACAATCCTCAATCAGATTCAGCTGTGATTAACCACTAGCATTCCCTTTCCCACTCCATCCCTGCTGTGATAAGTTTCATCATTTTTATCTGATCATATAGTGACCTTTAGATATACATGATTAGCTTTCTTTTGTTAATGCAAACTGGTCTTCAGTAATGGGAGATGTACAGTTGCATCTTCACAACAAATATTCCATGAGTGATCACTAAAGCAAATTAAATTACACCATTTTCCCTTATGGGAACCAATGAAGCTTGTTTCAAAGGGCAAAATAATCCTTTCTCACAACAGGACATGCAAATGACCAGCAGCTACAGGCAAATTTGCTCAAGATTATAGAAATACAAGTAAAAAAAACACAGTAATATAATACTTTATCATCTCTTAGATGATAAGGTGACAAATATTTTTAAAAGGCAACAAAAAGTGTTGGTGATGGTATAAAAGAATTCTAACAGTGAGAATGTAACATGGTACAGCTGCCATGCAAAACAGTGTGGTCAGGCCTTTGAAAATTCAAACAGAATTACCATGTGATCCAGAAATTCCAGTTCTGGATATTACCCTTCTAAACTTAAAACAATATCTCCAACAGATACTTGTATCCCCTGTCAGACAAAAAGTATTCACAAGAACAAACAGGCACAGAAAACCTAACTATCTACCCTTGGATGAATATTAAACTAAATATGGTACACACAGACATACATGCACTTGTACACACACACACACACACACACACACACACACACACACACACACACACATTGCTTTATCCTTAAAGAAGAAAATTTGACAATATTTAACCTGGTTGGAACTTGAGAACATCATACGAAGTGAAATGTTCCTGTCAGAAAAGAACGAGTATGCCATGACTCTCCTGTGATGTCCTAAAATGTACTGGGCTGCATTTAGTCAGCATCTCTGTCCTCATTATAGCTGAGGCTATCACTAATCTAACAAGTTTAAATGGGCCAAACAATACATGTCTTTGGAGGAAAAAAAAAAAAAACAGTAGTATTCACTCCCAATCTCCTCAATATGTTTCATCTTCCTAGGTCCTAGATTATTAAAATAGCACCTTCCTCTAGAGGCATTACAGATGTGGCTGCTCTGTCACATGTGCATCAGTAGGTTGCAGAGAGGAGAGAAGCTATGTCTACATTCAGTGTTCTGACTTGTGAACATCTGAAGGAATAGTAGTTTAACATTCCCTAGAAAAGAATAAGCATGAGACCACCATCAGTTTGGTGCCAGGGGTGGTGGACAGACAGCTAGCCTGTGGTGACCACCAGTCAAGCACAAGACAAACCCAGATGGGCTCCCAGTACAGGAAACAAACTAGAGACTAGAAGAACCCTACCTGGCACCACGATCTCCAGGCAGATGACCACTGGGGAAAGCTGGGCAAGGGGTGAGCCAAGACAACCCCCAAACTAGTACCATGTGGCCTGGACAGGGAGCTAACCTGAGATAAACACCAGTCTGGTACCATGTAGACCTGGGGGTCAGACCATGCTGGAGTTGACCCCTGCCAGGCACCATAACACACAATGCACAAGTGGGGCATAGCTCCTATGAGACCACTCCTGAGACATGCCCAGACACTCAGAGACCCCAGGCACCACTAACAGGAGCAAGTATGTGGTGGAGAAATGGAAGAGAAAGAGAAACAGAAGGATGTGAGCACAGCAAAGAGAGGAAGAATTGAATACTTCAGGGTAGTGAGGAACAACCTGATATGAGTAGCCACTGATGTACCTAGGCCCATGGTGGGGTCCTGATCTCTGCTGCCACCAGGGACTGTAACTGGGTCCATGGTCCTGCAGCAGCTGGGATCCTTTACTACCAAAAGTCAGGTGAACACACCTGGTCTGAGCTGCCACCCAGGAATGTGTTCACGTCTGAGGGCTATGCAGGAATGACCTATGCCCCACCTGGGTGTTATGGAAGAATTGGCCTTAGAGGCATGAGAGCACAAGAGCTGACCCCGACTCTAGCCAGTTGCAGTACTCAGGGGAGCAGGCCTTCCACATTTTGGGAGTTTCAAGTGAGTTGGCCCCAAGGATGTGAACTTGAGAGAGCTGGCCTCACCACTCATCTGCCTGTGGTAGCATGGAACAGGGAGAAATACCCTCCTCTTCCTCACTCCTTATCACCCATAGCAGGTGGAAGACCTGGCCCTGAGGTCCTGAGACCAGAAGAGCTAACCCTGTCCCACACCAGCTGCAGTACTCAAGAGAGAAGGCCTTGGACCTCACCTGGGCAGCACAGTAGAGCTAGCCCTGGATGTAGGGGTTGTGGGTGGGCTGGCACTGAGGAAGTGTGGGAGAGTCAGTCCTGCCTTTTGTCTGCTCTGCAGTGGTGTTATATATAGAGAGATTCCATCCCCTCCCTTTTGCCCTCACCACCAGTGGCAGAAAGGAGATCTGGTTCCAATGGGGAAACAAGAGCAGGAGAGCAGGCCCTGCTCCTCACATGCTGCAGCACTCAGGAGAGCAGGCTCTGCACCTTGTCTGGGCAGCACAGTAGAGGTAGCCCTAGATGTGGGAGTTGCAGGTGAACCAGTCCCAAGGAGAGCTGGTCCTGTCTCTTCTCCACTGAATGGTGGCATTGGCAAAGGAGAAATCCCCTCTACTCTCTTTTGCCCTCATCACACAGTTACTGCTAACTGGGAGACTTGGCCCTGATGGGGTCATGAGAGCAGGAGAGCTGGTCCGGCCCCTTACCTACTCAGCACTCGGGAAAACAGTCCCTGCACCTTACCTGGGTAGCACAGTTGAACTGGCCCTCAACGTGGGAGTTGAAGGTCCCAGAACCAGGGCTCTGAATTGGCCAACATCTACCCCATGGATGAACTGCTGGAATGCATGAAGAGGCCAGTTCCATAGCCCAAAACTACAGGATCTCCATGACACATGACAACAATAGGATATCTGATAGAAATCCCACTGAGTTTCCAGTATTGATAAAGTAGCAGAAGCCAGAGGCCTCATACCAGACCAAGGAGTCATTGTAATGAACATTTGCAAGCAAAAATATGTGGACAAAAGGAAACATTGTGGGACACACTACAGTTTCTACAATGAAACTATTTTTTCTCTTTTAGGGGAGGATGCATGTGCGGAGGGCAGTTCTGAGGGGAGGTGGGAGATGAGTGCCATCAGGGTGCATGATGTGAATATCCCAAAAAAAGTAAAAGAAAAAATTGCAGGGTACTAAAAATATCTCCATTACTTCGAGAAAATTTTAAATAATCAATGTATAATTTAAAAGTAATTAATAATAACAATAAATCATCAATACTAATTTACTGTGGAAAGATTAAATCTGACTGAATAGTAAGTCTTAAAACATGCAGTCCGTTTAATTTTAGGTGAAGAATTAACTGTTTTCCTTTGAACAAGTTACCAACTTTTGATACTTTTATTTATTCAGACATCAAGTTAATATGTTAATAACAATTCTTATATTTTTGGTTGTGAGCCTAGCCTTTAATGGCTGAGCCATCTCTCCAGCCCTAATAGCAATTCTGACCCAGCATCATCATGAATGAATGAGGCAGTATATATAAGCACCAGTTCATTCACTATAATTAATACTCATATTACTCATAGTAGGTAAGAATACAAACTTCAGGGCTGGAGAGATGACTCAGTGGTTAAGAGTACTGGCTGCTCTTCCAGAGGTCCTGAGTTCAATTCCCAGCATCCACATGGCAGTTCATAACTGTCTATAATTGTGGTCCCATGGGATCTGATGTCCTCTTCTGATGTGGAGATGTACATACAGACACCCACATACATAAATAAATAAATATTTAAAAATACAGACTATAAATAATTTTGTGTGTGTGCAATTGATTTATTGTATACAGGTTATTCCTGTCTCATCTCAATACCTTCTTCAAGGTTTGTTTATATTTTTTAAAATTTTAAGTTTCATCAAAGTTGCTCACATTTTGTTAATCTTGCCATTCACACAGTAAGGATTTTTGAAGAGAAATTACATATTTTTCCATTCCCTCCTCATCCTAACTTCAACAGAATATGTTGTCTATTGTAAACCTCTGTAAATATGTTTGAATAAAATACCTGTAAAATTAAGGTTTAATGTGATGCCGGTATTTCATCAAAAGATAACAGAATGTTTATATTTCTATTCAAGAATTTCAAGTTCAGACTACCTTCACTGGAATTGCTATATAACGTTTGCCTTGGGGAGCAGGTGGTGGGAAATTTTCCATTTGCAAAACAGTAACCATCAGAAGGAAGCATTATAGGGGACAGACAGTTCATTTATTATTATTTGTTACTTCATAAGCTAGGAGATAGAAACCTAAGCTAACCTAGGGAGCGTACTCCTACAGCTTTCAAGCTGTGGTCTGATGTGGGGACCTACATTTGTACAACATCTCTACCTTCACGATAGCTGAGATCATCACTAATTTAACAACTTTAAGAGGACCAAACAATACTTCTGTCTTTGGGGAAAGAAAAACATTAGCATTCACTCTCAACCCCCTCAAAGTCCTTCTGTCTCCTCTCTCTCCTCTCTTAACACACATGTACACACACACACACACACACACACACATACACACACACACACACACACACACACACACACACACACACACTATACATAACCATGGGAAGCATGCAAAGTTCATCTGGCCACCAGAGGGCTTCCCTGAGAATAGAAAAGCCAGAACAAACTCCTGTCTTAATATCTGCCTGGTTTTGTCTAGAAAGCAACTTTGTGAGTTTTAGAATGAGGAAGTTGCTGCCTTCCAGAAAACACAATCTTTGTTGGAACAAAATTTCCATACCTGATGCCCTTCCTTCTGTGGGTGGAACAGTGTTACTCCAAAACTGAGATTTAATACATTTTCATTCACTAACTGAATTCAAGTTGTCATGTGCCTTCAATGGCAAGTGGATATGTGATAATTTTAGGAAATTATTAATCATTATATGAGATAAAAATACTATAGATAATTTTTACTCTGCTTTTACCAATGTGTCAGAACAATTGGTGGATAAAAACATGATTTTTGGGTTTACCTTAAAATTTATAATAATACACTGTGTGTTTCCTAAGGCTAGAAGGATGGACTTTGAATACCTTCATCATAACAGGTAAATATTTGATGAAATAAACATGTTTAACCTGATTTAAACCTTACACAGTATAATGACTCTATCAAGATAAGGCGTGTGATAGACACTCATAGTTGCAACTTTATTACACTTGGAATTAACTAAATCCCTAAAATGGAGGGGCACACTTGTGAGTAATTTTTGCTTAATTTGAAGTGGGACAAGCAACTTCTAATCTGGATATTTGAGGTAGGAAGACACACCTTTAATTCAGATATTTTGGGAAACCCGCCACCACTTTGGCCCATGCCTCTGCTGGAAATATATATAAGGAAAGGGAAGAAAAAAGCTTTTGCTCTCTGCCTGTTTGCTCTTGCCTTGATATCAAGTCCATTCTTTCACTAACATTAGACCCTACTTCTTCCAGATTCCAGCATATACTGAGGACCACCTGAGACACCCATCCTTATGGACTGAACAATTAGTCAATTCTTAGCCTTTCTGTTCACAGCCAGTCATTTTTGGATTAGCTGGACCATAGCCTGTATGCCATTATAATAAATTCCCTTTATATATATATAAAGATTCATTCTATAAGTTCAGGTTACTTTAGATAACCCTGATTAATACATTATGTATCAGATAAGAATAAACTTAGGATGTAGGGATTTTTTTTGGTTTTGGTTTTTGAGATAAGGTTTCTATGTACTCTTGCTGCTTTGAGTTGGCCATGTAGTCCAGGCTGGGTTTGAAATTGTGGCAACCTTCATGCCTTACAAGCCAAAAGTTCTGGGATTAGAGGAATGACTCCACCATGCTCTGAAATTTTTAATTTAATTTGAATTTCAAAAAATTAAAAACAAAACGTATTTTAAGGAGGGAGGAGGGGCATGGAGACAACTCAAGGCATATAGCCATGAGCATTATACAATGTTCCAAACAACCCTAAGCATTTTTGATACTGTCTATATGTTTATGTAACGACTCTATATTTAACATCACTGAGAACACATAAAGATTAAAATCTTAAGATGAACATAGATTGCACATATAATATGAATTTATAAGTCAGAAATATAGATGATTTTTATCTCATTTAAGTTCTGTTTTATATAACAAATATGTTTGATATAAACAACAAATCAAATTTTCACAATCATTTTTACAGGAATTTATAGTCATTAAATATTGTATAAATATGTACAAATATACACATAGCTATACCCATTTTCTTCTGTTGTCTTATAGAAGAAAACTACTACTGAGTTTTAAGGACGTACTGACTATTTTTTGTTCAACCTACAGTCATATTCTTTCTTTAATTAAAGCATATCTATACCTTAAGCACTGATTTTCTGCCCCTAGGGAATATTTGGCAATGTTTAATGATATGTTTTGACCTAGGAGGAAAATATCACTGACATCTTTGAGAAGATTCAAGGGATACTGCTAATTCTCCTCTGGTACACAGGACACCCTCAGCACAGACTCATTCAGCTCAAATGCCAAGACTGAGATGCTATCTGTCTTAAAGTCATGCTATTTCAGAGTTAAAAACTGTCAGTTCCACACAATACTTTCAATTGTGAAAACATGATGAGAGAAACAATTCATATTTTTCTCGGTAAATTTAACTTAAATACCATCTACAGCTGAATTAGAACAAAGTCAACAAAAGCCCGTTGAAAAAGCTCAATGTGAGAGTGTTTTTCTGAGATTTTATTTTATACTATTAGTATGATCTCACTGAGAAGATCCTCAAGTATATTAGCATAGTTGATGCTGGCCTCTCATTTATACAAAGTATGTACTTAAATACTATATATGCACCACAATAAGAAACTTGATTTTTAGTTATTATAGACTTTGTCTCAAAATTAATTTTCATTATTTCACACTTTGGAAGGGACTTTATTGAGATAGTTATGAATGTTCACAGAGAAGATCATTTTGTTGGTTTTATTTTGTTGTTATTAATATCATAACATTATATTTCTAGCCCAGGCTGACTTGGGTCCATATACTCACCTATAATTTGTGATCCTCCTGCCTCAGTCTCCTGTGTGAGATGGAGTGTATCACCATAGCTAGAGACAGTTTTCAGCAGCTATGAATTGAAATCTCTCCATATTACCCAGATAATAGAGTCTCCATAGAATTATTAGGTGAGGTAAAATTGGCAATGTTAAACTAAATCAATTAATGCTGGAAAAATAACAAATATTCCCAATCATCAGTAATACAATAGCAGTGACACATGGTGTAAACAGATTAGTGATTTGTATATGTGTTTTCATTGGCCCTTTCCTAAAATATTGAGCCAAAACCAACTCAAATAGATTCATGAATCTTAACAGGACACATCAATGCTGGCCAGCATCTCAAAACAATGAAGATAATAAGCCACCCTGCTCCCTGTTGAGGAGCACAACTCTTCCCCATCTCTCATCTAAATCCACATTCCAAGGAAAGTAATTGAACTACCCAACTTCCCCAGAAGAAAGATTTAAACTATTAAAATGCTCTATGGTTCAATGACACATTATCCTAAAAACCAACTGAAACAAAGCAAACTGCTTTCAAAAAGAATGAAAATTTAGAGGAATATTAAGAGTTAAAAAATAAAAAGAACAATCCTGAGACTGGAGAGATGGCCCAGCAGTTAAGAATACATACTGTGCTTTCAGAGTGTCAAAGTTCAGTTCTTGGCACCTACCTATAACTCCACCTTCAGAGGATTGAATGCCTTTTTCTAGTCTCTGTGGACACCTGTACTCACACATGGAGATCACACACACAATGAATAAGTAAATAAACGAAATAAAATTCAAATGTAGTTATAGATAATTATTTCACAGAGGGACCACTTAGGTTCTGGTATCACAGTTAATCATGTACACAGAACAGGAATCCGCAGTGGCCATAATTTGTTTTCCGTCAGAGCTCTGACTACTTGCAAAGACCCCTGAGATCAGGCTTGTTGACTATTGAGATTCTCCCATGGAAGCCAGCTATATGTGACTCTATCCTAGTTGTACATGGCCACTCATGGCCCAGGGTTGCTCTTGATTGTATCAATTGTGGGAGGTTAACAGAAGAAGAGACCCCTTCTATGCAACTATGGGGAAGTTGTCACGGACACTGGGGTGAGATTTTCTGATGCTGTCATTGCTTTTGTGTCATCCAAGCTCCTGTAAGTAACCCTTTGAACCACAGTGTATTAAGTCAGCCCAATAAATCATTAGTTCCCTGAGTTCACCTTGATGAACTCATAGATTAGTTTCTTGAGTCCTATAAGAAGCTAGTTGTATGTTTCATCTCCCTAGAGAAAAACTTCCTGCAACAGGAATGTTCTTAAGCCAAGCTTTCAACGCACACTCTTTACTTCAAATATCCAGCCTGTTTCCATTTTAACTGACACAGCTTGCTGGGGTAGGGGGACTCTTTAATATATTGGGTAATCTATGGCCAGACTATCCCAAACGTGCCTGATCTCGTCTAATATAAAAGGGAGGTGTTGCTGTAACTGTAGTGCTCAATCACTGTTTCCCTGACAGTTTACTACCATTGAAAACTCATGTCTCCAATCCATCACACATAATGACGAGTGCTGCATGCTTAGCCAAATTACATTAGCATGTCATTAGGCACACACAGGAAAGTGGTGACGTTTCACAGGCCCTAATGATCTGTCATTTGGTGGGAATGGTTAGGTCCGTAACTCAAATCGCACTGCTCATCTGTAAGCCCACCTCAATTATCCAGGGGTAGATTATCCATGGGGGACATTGCATTAAGATTCACATCAATAGTCACTGGTTCCAATCTCCAGATGGGACTGAAAGGAACTTTGGAGAGCATTTACCCAAGGCCTAGTTTAATAGATAAGGACAACAAAAGGCAGAAGGGTGACATACCTCATGCAAGGTCAGCCATCTGAAAAAAAAGTAGGGTTGGGATCCAGGCTTGATGAACGCAAAGACAATGGGCTTTCAGCATCACTCACTGACTCGCATATGCACTGTGTTCCTTCTCGAGTGTGTCTTGCGAGTTAAGCTCTTTTCAGGGCGTTAGTGTCACACATGTTATTTGTGCTCAGACATACTAACCCTACTTCGCATGTGTGGAAGGAAATTTCACATCAGTGGGAAAACACACATTGTCTATAGAAAATTTCCTTTCCACTCTTTGATGTTGACTCGATGGGAGTCAACAACTTCTCAAGCCATGGAAACCAGAACAGTTATAGCCATGCCTTTTCTGTAGGCATAGAAATCTCTCCCATGGATGTGCGATATTTCTTCTTCTGAGATGGAAGAGAGCCTTGCCTCCATTTTCACCATGATTTTTAGTGTGCCTAGGCTAGGAGTTTGGTACTGAGGATGGCTTTGAGTCAGTAGCACAACTGTTTTGTTCCCTAATTAATTCAAATCGTAAGCAAGTCATACACACATTTATTTTTATATCTAAGTGTGAATTTTAACCTGTTTTTTAAAAATTATCTTTTAACCACCACTGTTACTATCCCTCTTACGCCATTGTAGGTTACTGCCATCACTAAACAAGAAACTCTGTGTTACCATCATGCACAGTCTTCAAAATAGGTTAGTTCTCAAGTGCACTGGCTCATCTTCACAAAAACCCAATAATAGATCATTTTTACTCTTATCCTTTTCTTACAAATGACAGGCCTACATTTCAGAATCCTCAATGGGCTTGTGCACAGTAATGTAGCTGTTATCATGAATGCCAATAGCATCCAGTGTCCTGTGGCCACAGACTGTTTGCTCTAGGTCATAGCCCTGTACTGACTGCCAGTCCAACATGAGTTTCATCAAATTATCCCTTCAACTGGGCATGAGAAGAGAGATGCTGCTTGCAACAAAACAAAACCGGATCATTTAGTTTAAGTATATCTTTTTTGTACCTTCTTTTGTACTGTCTGTCCAAATACAGAATCAGAACAGTGTAAACGAAAATTTTTATTTATTTTATTAACACCTATATTTATTAATGCTTAACAAACACCTATAAAACACCTATATCCTATAACCTACTACCTACAAACACTTAATACATTAATAACACTTAACCAATCCTATTTTAACCCATTTGAAAGGATATAAAAATTCTTTAGCGTAGGTCCATTCGGGCATCTTGGTTAGTAGTCTAGCTCTGGCAGTCAAGGAAGGCAGTCCTATCTTCCACTTAGATTAGCTTCCTCTGGGCCTACCTTTGTAGGTTCGTGTGCTCAGTTTATTTTAATGGCGAACTTGTGGCCGGCTTATGAGGCAAGCCTGTTTTAATTGCTAAACTTGAGGTCAGCTTCCTCCATCAGCCGAGACACTCATTTCCACAGTTTCCTCAGCCTGTGCGTGCCCCAAGGCTTACTCTTCCTCATCATGGCCTCTGAACTCTGCCTGCCTCGCTTACTCCCCTAGCATTCTCGGACCCCTTGACAGATGTCTTTAGTGTCCAGTTTTCAAGAACTTTGTCTCAGCAGGTTTTATGCCATGCCGTTTCTGCCAGCATTCTTAGGCTGGCTTGCAGCAAAAGTCTCCTTCCCAGACTCCACCTCTCATTTTCTCTGCAGTCCTCAGTTTACTTGCCAAACTTTCTGACTATTGATTTGCCTCAAGCTATTGTAGCTTAAAGGCTGGCGGGTGGCAAACATTGCTTCACATTCTCCCCTGTGTGCTTCTGTCTTTTCTGTCTGTAGGGGCAAGAGACTAAGATTCACCTGGAGTTCCCTAGTTTACATAGGGTGTGGTCTCAAGTTCTTTGGCAGCCTCACGGTATCTAGTTGTCACCATGGCTCCTTATGACTTTTTTCCACATGATGGAAAACATAATGTGTTCCACAGCTTCTGCACCTAATTACCCATGTCCCTTCAACAAGGCACTCTCTGTGTTTCTCACGGAGCTGTCTTGGTCCCAAGTCTTCTTGCATCCAAGCAACACCAAGCTACAAGCTCTTTTCAGCTTCCTGGGCCTCCAAAGTTCCCTCTCAGTGGTTGCCCAGAACTATTTGCTACCAAGTACCATGCCAGTCTATCTGCCTCTCTTAAGAGTTCAGAAGTAACAGTGCTGCCCGAAAAGGACCAAAGTTGGAAGCAGGTAAATCTACAGCCTAGCTATGCCAAGACAGGGTAGACAAGTCCTTCATAATTCCTGCTTTACAATTAATGTCTTTCAGAGATACTGGACCAAAAGGCTGAAGATTGATGCTCCAATGTATTGCAAGAAATTGGGAACTATTTAGGCAGTCAATTGTCTGTAATTTCTTAGTTTTGAAAGCTGCTGACTCTGCAATTCCTGTTTATTCAGATGTATTTATCCTTCTCAGGTCTCTGATGTAGTTGAAGACTAGGTGTTATAGTCTCACATCTAAATTTTAAGTTGTTTAGGAGTTAAAAGAATGTTCTAGGTCTAAGAAGATGTTTTTAAGTTGGTAATGCAAGTTAGGATGAAAACTGACTTAGGTATAGAACTTTAAACTCATAGAGATAGATAATATAATATTAATATCAGTTGCCAAATATGTATGGACTGGATATTGGGAATGTATGTTATGCCTTATAACTTTCATAATTGTGGCCTAATTGTTCTCATTGTTTTGTACTGTATTTATTGTTATAATAAAAAGACCCTTTTATTAGACTAAAAGAGGGAATTGTTGGGGGGGGGGAAGATACACTTTAAATTTTTTTAAAAAGCAGATAGGAGGGTGAGGGGGAAGAGGGTAAGAGAGTGGGAAGGGTAGGGACTATGATTGAGATTTAACTTGAAGAAATAAATAAATGTTGGAAAAAAAAGAGCTCAGAAGTACCCCCATGATTCACTAAAGAAAACTAATTTCTATTATAGAACAGGGTAAAGAGATTAACTGTGGTTGACTATGAATTGGTTCTACTGAACTTTGACTAGGTTTTATTTAATATATTTTTGTTATTATGTTGGAAATATTATGAATTACTAAAATATCAGAACTCTCAAAGATATGGTGCAAATGCATAAGAAGACAAATTTCTAAGTGGCAAAAAAAATTAGTAGAAAGCTTACCATCAAGGATTCTCTTTTGTCTAATTATCTGCATTATTATTTGTTAAAAGTTGCACAATATTGTCATCTCTGAGAAAATATAGCTGAATTGAACACAGACACATCTTCATTTTCCCAATAGACATTATCTAAAGCAATTATGTGAGGATTTTCATACATCAAAATAAAACCATGTAGCTTGCTGACATCAATTTTTCTCCTTTTCAAAGGAAAATAATTGTGCTGCCTGAGTAAAACCCTACCCTTTGCCTTTCTTCTTTGCCCTTCTGAACCTCACTAAATTTCTTCATTCTCCAGATTTGATATTAGTTTTCTTTTGGAACTGACTGCATTTCAATTTTATATATTATTAGGATCATTATGGACTAAATTTTTGGTCCAGGGCAAGTTGTGTGAAGACCACATGGCTGTAAGCCAGAGTTTCCAGTTCCCTGGAGACCTGAACTGTCACTGGTGGGAACATTTCTTCGTTGAGAATTAGCAGAAGCTGAGATTGAAGGGATGGAGAAAAATAAATCCTCAAATGTGGTGGCAAATAAGGATGAGTGAGGATGATGTTTTCTTTCTGTGCTCCCTGAGTCATGTGCCCTGGCTATTGGGTGAGGTCTCGCCAGCTGCAGGGTTCATATTCCACATCTGGGAAGGTGGTCCCTCTAATCATTTTCTCCATCTTCTTCTCAGCCCCCTATTTATTGCTCATCAAATGAAGCTTTTTGTCTCCAAAACACGTTTGAGCATGACCTCTGCTATTTTGCCTTGTTTCAAATCCTTATCATTTGTTCTTGGGAATTCTACAATAACTTCCTAAGATTTCTTGTCCTTAGGCTTCTTGTCTTTCATTTATGCTCAATAGTGTCATTAACTATGCACCACAAGGGTCCAACCTGACATATATCTAGAGCTACTGGAGGACCTACTCTTGTACAGGGTGAATCCTGCCACACTACTCACTGCATCACCCACAACTCCAGAAATCCATTTCCACTTGATCACAAACACTACTATCTCTTACTTTGGCTGCTTATTATTCCCTAGTAGCTCTGTCTGGAGCTATTATATTCCAGATTAGAGCCAGACGAGGGCTAATAGATCTGTGGCCTGGCTACTGTAGACACTTCTCTGACCAAATGTGTCTTGACGCACCAAGAAAAATTTAATCACTTCTATCATTGAACTGGCTATTTTTTATGCCACAGATGTTTGGTACATGACACAACTGCCTAATGTCTTTTCCTGTTTCCTATTGGCAGGATCTTCCCTAGTGTATCAATGTATACACTGTTTTTACTTGTAGGAACAATACTAAGAACTATTCAGACATTTCCACAAAGAAGCAATCCAAAGCTTCTCTTCTGAAAAGCCCCATATTCTACTTTCACTCTGTTTCTATAATAAGGCACTCTAAGCAATACAACATGAGACAAAGGGCTTTATTTCATCTTAGGCTTTCAAATAGCAGTCTATTGTCAAGGGAAGTAAAAGCAGGAACTCAAACAGGAACTGAAGTAGACACCACAAAAAAGAAAAACCCTCCTGCTTCAATCACTGGCTCACATTCAGCTAGCTGTCTTATGCATCCCAGGCCAGTAGCTTAGAAATGGTACTTCCCACAACAGGCTGGGCCCTCCCATATAAGCCATCAACTACCTTTTTTATTTATTTATTTTATGTTTATGTATTACTTCAAGTTACATCTACAACACAGTCCTCTCCATCCATACTTCCTGGTCCCTCCTTCCCACTCTCTCCCCCTTCTCCCATCTATCCTACTCTTCCAGTATGGGGTGCCCCTACATATCAGCCCCCCTCAGTTCAGCAGTCATATGAGGATTAAGAGCTTCCTCTTGCACTTGGGGCCTACATGGCAGCTCCACTAGGGAAAAGTGTCCCACTAACAGGTAACATAAGTCCATGTTCCTGTTCCTTTCAGTCTGTGGGTTGTAGGATAGTTATCTTGTACTATATGTCTAAAATCTAGTTATAAGTGAATAAATGCCATGTGCATCTTTCTGGGTCTGGGTTAGATCGCTCAGGATGAACTTTTCTAGTTCCATCCATTTGCCAGCAAAATGCATGATTTCCTTGTTTCTGGTAGCTGAGTAGTATTCCATTGTGTAAATGTGCCACAATTTTTTTTTACCCATTGGTCAGTTGAGGGACATCTGGGTGTTTCCAGTTTCCAGTTGTTACAAATAAAGCCATTATGAACATAGTTGAGATGTCCTTGTGGTTTGGTGAGGAGTTGTTTGGATATATACCCAGAAGTGGTATGACTGGGTCTTGAGGTAGAGCTATTTCAAGTTTTCTAAGATATCACCCGGCTGCTTTCCATAGCAGTTATACAAGTTTGTATGCCCACCAGCAATGGAGGAGTGTTCCCCTTTCTCTACAACCTTGCCTTTCACTCAGATTCTTCCTGGGTCTCCATGCATGTACAGTGTTCACCTTACCCACTGAGCTATCTCCCCAGCTTCGTGCTTAATTTTTAAGGAGAACTCATTTTCTTTCCATTCAGTGTCTAGCCTAGAACCTAATTCAAAACTTTCTGATTCATGTTCATAAACAGTTACAAAGCTAAATAAATTGTTTGGAATATGCTCAGTGCAATAACCTTTCCTGGACGTAGTCAACAAGTACAATTCCTACACATTATGCCCCTTTACATACTAAAATTCCAATTTAATTCCTGTACTTGTGTCATTCTTCCAAATGACTGCCTTGAATCTAGCATAACAATTTATTTCAGCCTTTGTCATAAGAGCAACAGCTTCCAGGGCAAGAAAACTAACTTTAAAACTTGTTCTTCCAGTGAGGAGTGGTGAAGTGAAGGGCAGAGTTATGCCAGCAAAAGTCCCATCATGTTTGGCACACCCCATGTTTGTTGTCCTTTCTGTTTTGTGTGCTTGGGCTTCTATTTAACTAAACTGAGGATTAAAGTGTTGAACTAGCAAAGAATTGCTCAATTCACTGGATAGGCGGGTCTCATTCAGTATTTGACAGAAAACCTGTCATTTGAGTATGATATATATTTGCTGGGGGAAAGCTGGCTGGCATAGTCTCAAAGTCTTTTCTGCTCACCTGCAACATTTAGTCCTCAGCTCATGGGAAACCCAGCGGCTCCCTCACCTTGAGGCACTAAAGCCTGAAACACATTAACTTTCCCATCTCCCCCTTGGCCATTTGGGTTTGAACAGTCTCTGGAACAGTCCAGTAAACAGCAGACAAGACTCCACTTGAGTCTGTTTATAACCTAAAGCTAAAGTGTTTATGGAATCACAGACCAGGCTGGGGCATGTCAACTCTGCATTGAAAAATCAAAGAATCGCAATTGAGAGGTAAGGGTAGGGCAGGGCAGGGCTGTTAAATCCAGAATGGATACAGCTGGTTTTGCTTTGCAACATGTCTAGATGTGAAAAGGAGGTCAGAAAAGCCATGGGTGTGCTCTGCAGTCAATCTGTGATGGGCCAGCATGGCAGCGGGCCTATGTAAATTAAACAACTTAGCCAATATGGAAAACACATTTTCAGCAAGTAAATAATGCCATTTAAGGGGTCTGATTGCTAAAGATGCCTTGTTGCTTAATGGGAGGATACGCATTCATTCAACAAATATTTACTGCCTGGCTCTGGGGCTGGCAATGCTGAGCACTCATAAACAATAGCCTCTGGCCTGACATTCAAAGTTTTATATTGATAAATTTTAAAATACTATAGAGAATTTGTTTTTCTTTCCTTGAGACAGGGTCTCACATTTCCTAGGCTGGCATCAATTCAGACTTGTTATAAAGCAGAAGATGACCTTGAGTTTCTGCATCCTCTGTTCCTACCTCCTGAGTCTTAGGACATCAGACAGTGTACTGCCCACATCTATTTTGTGAGGGCCCGGCATCCAACCTATATGCTAAGTAAATAGTCTACCAACTGAGCTACATCGTTAGCAAGAAACATGTCATTTTAAGAAAGTCAATCAAGTTGCATGAAGGGCCTAAAGATGGGAAAACTGCTTGACCAACACATACAAACATATTCCAGTCTACACTGTATCTGTGGAAACCATCCATCCCAACACATCTGTATCAAAGACATATACATGAGACTTAATGCTTTTGGAGCCACAGGTTGAATCTGCTATGGCCATACATGTTGACCATTCTGAGTTTTGTCAGTGGTCAAAGGTGACTACAAGGTCTGAATTATATTCAGGAAGAACACAACTTTATTCAAATAGGACTCCAGGCTTTACATAAGTCATGTGAAGTAAATGACTCACGTCTTATTTTCCTTATTTCAGGAAGTTACGGATGGCTATTGTTCGATGCCAGCAAAAATTATGTTACGTAAACGTAGACTACAGTAACTCTGCATTCGAATAGGCTTAAAATGGGAGAAAGTGTATCATGGAGGAGATGGCAGGAAGTCACAAGAAACAAAATGACCATCGGGAAGAAGTCCAAGCTTAACAGTATGTAAGTTGCTGTACACAGTGGCCGACCCTACCCCTTTGGATGGAATGATCCATACATTAAGTTACCGAAATGTCAAATGTCACTCATTTGAGGAAACATTTCTGTCCATCTCTTTTAGTTAGTATAGACTTAGAAGAGTCATGTGCCATATTGGTCTATCCAATACTGGCAGTAGAGTATAAATTCCATGAAAAGTATTTGTCCAAATGCTCAGTTTCATAGATCATGAGCATGTGCAGATTCCATGTGCCTTCCATCGCATTTACTTTAGTTATGTGTCCATCCTTTTTAATAAATATCTATGAGGCCATGTAGCAAGTGGCTTTTATTATTTTTGTACTTAAATTATACATTCTGATTTATTTTACTATATTTAATACCTTTACCTCCCTTCCACCTCTTGTTCCTCCTAGCCCCCACACTAGGTGGGAGAGAAAGAAGGTTAAAAGTGAAAAGGGGCGTTATTCTCTTTAGGCTCCTTCCTGATGAATAGGGCCATTGGTTTCTTTGGGGGGTAATACCAGTCTCAGTAGAAGCCCAGCAAACCAGGAGACAGAAGCAGGAAGAACAAGCAGCAGTCTGGGGGAGCACCAGCAGTCAGGAGAGCAGCAACCACTTTTTACCTTGTAGCCCTTTCTCTTCTTTGTAGCACCCCCTTTCTCTTACTGCTTTGTAGAGCCCCTTCTCCTACTTCTATGTAGACCCCTTCTCCTACTTCTCTGTAGAGTCCCCTTTCTCCTCAGAGTTTTGGCTTTTTATCCTCTCTGCCAAGTCCTCAGAGTTAAACTTGCTCAACTGGTTAAGCCACGCCCCCGCTAGCTCATGAGACAGTTAATACTTTACACCTGTATCTGAAGCAGCCCACCTGAGATAAAAAAAAACAACAACAACTCACAATTGGTTTTAATAAACTCCTTGCTTCAACTGCAGACAGACTGCTGTCCAAAAAGGACAA
>CAJQZJ010001638.1:14590238-14606112 GCA_907164525.1 Lophiomys imhausi | reverse complement strand
TGATAAACAAATGTGCCATGTGAATTTATATCTAGAAAATAAACTGAGACCCCCAAACATATATACTGTTAATTTTTACAAGAAAACTTGAAACTATTTTCCAAAGCAGAAAAGCATAATTCTATCCTCTTGCCACCAGTGTAGGATATATTATTGGCCCACCCCTCTCCAACAACTGTCATTATCAAACTTCTAATTGCTTCAACAAATGGATGCAAAGTGACATCTTCTTATAGCCATGATTGATAGTAACTGGAGAGCTAATGAAGCTAGCTGTTTCTTCATATGCTTGTTGTCTAATGGCTGTCCAATACATTTATTCAACAACTAGCCTAAGCAACCTAATAGTGAGTAACAGATTCTGAGCAGGAGACGGTTTCTGGACAAATATTCTTTGATTTGCTCTCCAGAATGTTAGCATTTTCTGTGCTCATTTATGAATATTGTATTCCTAGTGTTTGATCTATTGCCGATAAAATGTCCTGTGCTGTGTCCTTATAGCTTCATCAGATAAGCATTCCAGAAGTCCCAAAATGGCAGTGAATGGTTGATTCTCAAAGACTAGTGATGTTTTATGAATATTGGTGATACTTTAATTTACAAATACAAATGATTTCAGTGTGTTGGAGATGATGTTTTATTTTAAAAAGTGAAACTCTTTATTTGGAATTACATTATCTGAGGACTTATTCCCTGGGTGGTGTCAGTATTTTCTATGCTTAAAATTTTTTTTTTGAAGAATAAAATATACAAATCAGTATTAGAAAGTGTGCAAGAACATGCTTTTCTCTCTCAAGTAATTCACCATATAATTCTTGAAAGCCATAACTTGTAAAAGCAGTTAAAGGTTCTTTGAGAGGCTGCAGGCCATTGTTTCTACCAACAGCCACATATAAGGTGAATCAGAGAAGATCTGTGACTCATCACCCCACGTGTTTCACGAAGAACCATAATGACTCTTCACTCTGTCCAAAATGATTGCAGGGGATGGTCTGATGTGTATGTTTCCTCTCTCTGGGTATCAAGAAACAAAAAGCTCCCATCTCTGATAGGTATTAGAATGGAAATAGTAGAAAGGAAACAAAACGATCAAAAGCCAGGCTCACAGAGAAACAAGTTGCCTCTGGCTTCAGTTTGAGTGACACTAGTACATCCACTCAGAGGCCAGTGGCATGACTCCAGGTAAGTTAATGATGTATTCATCCCCTGATGACAATAGTGTCCCACTGAGGGAAAATGAGGAAGTCATGTAGTCAAAGCTCAACAATTAGTCTCTCAAAACAAAGAGTCTTGCCTTTTTGTAATCAGGAGTTGCTCTTATTTTTGCCAAAAATCAGAGATAGATTAGTTTAGGGGACCTGTTTAAAATGCTTTATATTAACCAGCACAGAAATGTTTAGTTACTTTGTATAAAAAAAAAATCTACTAGCTGTACATAATGCCTCATAATAGAGTAAATCGTCTTAAACAATAAAGGATTCTTAGATCTATTACATCTTGCATTTTGGAGTTTCATAACAAAGTACGTCAATTGGCATTATTCAGGTGGACATTGTACATTTTTACCAATACAGACTTCTGTGATTATTTCCTGTTTATGTGTATCGTCATTCATGGGTAGAAATTAACCATTTGTAAATTAATAATTCCAAAAAGATGGTTATGGTATAGGCCTTCATGTAAAGGATCCACAAGTTCATGGGCAACTTGTTTTAAGGCAGTGTTAATATATATAACAGGATGTCACTAGATACCAAGGCCAGCACAATACTGCCAGAGTACAAGAACATGTCCAAATAAGTATGTCAGACAAGAAGATAAATTACTACTAACAACTCAGAGAGGACAATGGGCAACACACCAGTTCCTAGTAATCACTCCCCAAACCACTTGCAAAAAAAAACTCTTACTCAAAGACTGAAGTGTGGTCTGTAGGGAGGAAAGACACAATGGGTTCTGAGTGAATTTGGACTTTTAGTTAGATGATATGATCCATAGCTCTCCACCCTCTAGAGCAACGCTTCTCAAAGGGTGGGTTGTGACCCTTTCAGGGATCACATATCAGATATCTTATATATTAGACATTTGCATTTTGATTCACAACAGTAACAAAACTATGTTTGGAAGTAGCAGCGAAATACTATTATGGTTGGGGTCAACACAACATAAAGAATAGTATTAAGAGGTTGCAGTGAGAACCACTGCTCTAAAGTAAAACTACATCACCATCGTTAGCCAAGCTATCAAGTACGTACTGAGTATATGTCATGAGTCCTGCATGCCAGTGAAACAAACATCCTCTTCTCAAAGAACTTGAAGCTTACGTAAACTGAGAACTATAGCTTAAACATTAAAAACTATATTGTGTTTTCTTTTTCTTTTCTCCTATTCATTTTGTTATTCAGTGAATGTGCTTATCAAAGGATATAGGAAATATTAAATGTTCTATAATACAGAAAAATATCAATGATGTTTAATTCCTCTCTCTTCGAAGAGATTTAATGTCTATTGGGGAAGGGACATATACATCTATAAATACCTATAATGATCCTTAGCTTTGTGGTGGCTAAAATGATTAGAGAGTTTCAAAATATTTAGTTCCTGACACAGGAAATAATATAACACTTTGATTTGGACGTTGAATGTTCCCCATTAATTTACCTGTTAGGTTACTATTAAGTATTCAGTCTTTAGCTTGGTGCTGTTGGACGTAGGAGATCTAAGAGCTGGAAGTCTCCTGGGAGTTAAGGCCAATGGAAGCATTTCTGGAAGAGACAGTGGAATTCCAATCCCTTCTGTTTGTCATTTCTACCTATGAGGTGAGGGGTTTGTCTCTTCATGTTCTCCTTTATGCTATGCTATCTCAAAACAGACCCAAACACTCACAGAACTGATTGACCATGGGCTAGAACTTCCAAGCCTGCACGGAAAAATCAACCTTATGTCTTTAAACTAACTGTCTCAGAAGAATGTTTTTGTTTAATGACAGCAAGCTGAATAGCAGCTAGCATTTGCTGGTATATTAAGACAAAGTTTCACATATTTGTGGTGGTTTCCCATATGGAGATAAGATAGAAGAACATGCCCCTGAATTCAGAAATAATAGAAAGAAGAAAACAGAGTTGATGAGCTAGGGAGATGGCTTCATGTTTGTCATGTGATCATGAAGACCAGAGTTCGAATCACCAGAACCCACATAACTTCCAGGTGGGTATCATGGTCCTTGTCTAATTCTAGCCTTAAAAAGCAGAAACAGGATATCTCCACAGCAAGCTGAACAGTGAGAGTAGCTGTATTTGGGAGCTTTGACATTGACTGAGAGAACCTGCCTCAGTGAATTAAGGGTGATGGAGAATGATTCCCATCATCAGCTTGGGGGGTCCACATGTATGTGCACACAAGTGCATGTGCATTCATTTACATGCAAACATACATACACACCATACACACACACATGATAACAGAAAGAGAGAAAGGAAACAAGGTAGTAAAACATCCCAGTTGCCAATGTAGAAATCAAAGTTTGAGACAGACTAGGGCCATTTACACAGCTAGATGCTTCTTCAATGTTATAGATGGTTTATTTTTTCGTTATTTGAAGCACAACCAACACAAATGTACTACTGTATTTTCCACAAGCCTCTACAGTGCACAAAATACAATAATAAAACACTTTTTACTCCAATCTCTCCTAAACGTGGCATATTTCAATACATAGAACTTGTAGGATTTTGGTATTCATTTGTCACCACCACCAGCATCCATTGTATAGTAATTTAAATTTTGCAAACAAACCTAACAGCTGGTGAGGGCATTGCTGCTTATATTGCAGAGCTGTGCCATCTGTTTAGCTGGTGCAATTTGCAAGATTTCTTAGACAGTATATTTCATGATTGTTTCGTAAGAGGCATCCGTGATAAATCCTTTGAGCTGTATCCTTGGAGAAATCAAAATTGGCATTTATTATAGATTTGAAAATGTTAGTATCCTAGGAGATGATATGGTTTGGTTATATATCACCCAAATTAAAAAAAAAAAAAAAGAAAGAACAATGTCTCAATGTCTCGTGTAAATATCTATACTACGCAGACAGAAATCTTGATACTGAGAGCTGCTATCATAAAACCATATAGGCAAAGATATTCAGATTCGTAGTCTCCAAGCCCAGCTATCGCCAGTCTACATTTCCTTGGGTTCATCAACATTTCCCTTTCCCTTTTCCTTCAGAATATGCTCTGTAAATCCCTGACTTAATGCCTCTTCCCTCACTGCAGGGATCAGAGTGACCCCGAGTGCATATGTACTGTTGACATGGGTATGACTTCGAAGGCCTTAGCTCCATAGGGAATTGGCCAAGCCACTCCGCATATGGGCCAGGCTCAGAAGGATGTCAAGGCTTCTCTTGGGGGTTCAAGTACAAGTGTTTATGGACAATGGTCAGTACATACAAAGGCTACCAACTACAGTTTCCTCCTCCACGATGCTTACTGTTGGAAATTGCTCACCTACAGACCTCTTACCAAGACTAAGCCCCGGTTCATATCCTGTACTGCGTCCAGTAAATATGCTAAGGTTCCAGGTTCCTGGCAATAGTAGGTACCATTCTGTCGAAGTGAGTACACCCCGTGTGACACTCAGCTGTTCGGTATATGTCTCTGTGTATGTGTCCATTCTTCAGTCCCTTAGGAACCCTAATCCTGGTTTCAGGGCACAAACTGCGCTGGTTGTGGTACCCTCACCATTAATAGTGAGATGGCTCAGTGGGTAAACTGCTTGGGGATGTGGAGATAGGAAGATCCCTGGGGCTTGCTGGACAACCAGTCTAGTGGAATCAGTGAGCACCAGATTTCACCATGAGAAACTCTGCCTCAAAAAATAAATAACTAAATAGATAAATAATGATTAAATGAGGTGGAACATAGTTGAGGAAGACACCCAATGTTGACCTCTCACCTCTACACACACATGTGCATGCACATGTGCACCTATACAAAAAAGGAAAAGCACAAAAGACCCCCTCGTTTCTTTGTCTCTATTTTCCTATGGTGTATTTTATTTATATGCATCCTTTTAGAGGATCTCTTTCTTCTTTCCTTTTAGAATTTAATTTTTTAATTTATTTAGTGTGTGTGTGTACATGTGTGTGCACGTGTGTGTGTACCTGTATGTGTACGTGTGTGTATGTGTGTGTGTATCTGTCTATCTGTCTGTGTGTGCATACATGCTTGTGAGTGCAGGAACTGATGGATACCAGAAGATGGAGTCGGATACCTTGGAGCTTGAGTTATAGGTGGTTGTCAGCCATCTAAATGGGTGCTGAGAACTGAACTCCAGTTTTCTGCAAGAACAGCAAACTCTTAACCACAGAGCCATATCTCTGCCCCTTTTCAGGATGTCTTTCTACTTAAAACTCTCTCTCTCTCTCTCTCTCTCTCTCTCTCTTCCCTCCATCCACCAAATTTCCCTTCAAAGATCCTGTTGCATCATTTGTTCCCCTTTCCTTTTCTGTTCCTTTTCTTTCCTTCTCCTCTTTCTCCCTTTCTTTCTTTATTTTCCTATCATCCTCCCCCCCCTTTTTCTTCATCTCATAGTTGACTCCTAACATTTATGTGCACAGTTAAATACATATGGACAGTTATATGTCTCCAGGCTTAAGGAGCACCAGCTTCCCTGAGACCCACACTCTACTCTCTATCTGCCTTTTTGATGTCAAGTTTCTGGAAGAATCCCATGGTACTTGTTAGCTCTCCTTGCTTAATAAGCACTGGGCTGCTCAACCTGTTGTGACCTGGCTACCTGGCTTTTGTTCCCTGACTCTACTGGAAGTGATCTTGCAAACAGCATCAGGAAAGCTTTCATTTCCAAGGACAGTGGATGATTCCAAATTGTTAACTGACATAAGTATGCCTTGCTTTTAACCCATCTAGCATTCTTTCTCACATTCTGATAACTTTTAACTCTCTGTCTGTGAAACACCATGCTCTATGACACTTTGGCACTTTTGGATATCAGGCCCTCTTGGTTTTCATTTAGTTTGGTTTTCTTCTCCAGCCTGCTGCATAGACTGCTATGCAGATGCTGTAATATCTGAAACAAACTGGCTCATTATGTTTTGTGCTTCTAACAGTGTTGCCAATACACTCAAACTTATTCAGGAACAACTACTGTATTGTGTCCTGAATTGTATTTAGCAAAAGCATCTCAACACTGAAGTCCAGTCTCCTAGCCAGGAGGACCTATAAAAAAGAAAGAAAGAATTGGTGTGATGTCTGCAACTGATAATGAAGGTTTTAACATTATCTGTGTCACTAAGATATGCTGCTTTTCTGGCTCTCCAACTGATGTCATTAGTGGATAACTGTAGAGAACGTATTGTTCACTACTGGGGTGATGGTTAAATCACACATAGCTTGTTGTTATTGGTGTATGAGGTAAGACAAACAGAGATGTGAGACGGACTGAGTCAAAGAAGCCTAACCATCGAGAGCTGTGCATGTTATGGCAACATGCTGTTCTGTGCTTTGAAGACAAAGAACAACCATGGACACGGTGGGAAGACAAATGGCAGGCATCATGGGAAGAAATCTGAATCATCCAGTCTCATCTGAGGGACAGAGAAAAGCTTTCATGCAATTCTGATGAAAATTACAAATTGAGAGCCTTTAAAGAAATACAGATTTCTAGGGGGGAAATTATATAACGAGAATAATTGACATAATTAAAAATATAAGCTTACCAACTTCAATAGGACTCTCAGAGCCACTTAGCAATCTAACCATGTCTCTCCAAAAAGATTCAAGCTTTACGGTCTACACGATGCCTGCTAAATTACACGGGCCTTCACTTTCTCCCAACAGAATCCACAGACAGTCATGTCTGCATCTATCCTGTCGTTTTTCTTAATGCAAGTATAGAATTAATGTCCTATTTCTTTTCATCATTAATCCTTCTATCTGCACTACAAATGCAATACTCTAACCAGTTGTTTTATTCTGTCTGCTCATTCTTCAGATTATGGCTTTTCCTTACTAGATGGGTTTTTTCCCCTAAATCAATATTCAACTGATCTAGCAACTCTAGTAATCTTTTAAAACAAATAAGGAAATATCGCATCCTTTCTCTTGCATATCCTTAGACAAGTGTCTAGAAAGCTTTTCCAAGCCTGCCCTTCTGTGAATTCCTCACCTACTTCCACTCTTACATCTCTCACACTACTTGTCAGAATGGCCAAGTTGAGGCTGAAGTTCAGGGACAGATTTCAGGTAGTCCTACTTCCTTAGTTTCTTCTCCAGAAACATTCTTCATTCAGTGCCTTAGCAACTTGACCTCTAATTATTAATGACACCATTTACTTGAGCCCTAAAGAGAGACTTCAGCATCTTCCAACTTTCAAGGAAACGTCACATTCGACTGAGAATTCAATATCCTTCCAGGGTACAAAGGGATGTATGTATATATGGGGACATATTTGAGTAGTAGAATTATGAGATAGCTTAGATGGGCTAGGATTACACAATTCAGACCAAGGCTTGTTAAAAATCCATGTGGTATCTCTGTGTATTCATTTATAAAGGCAGGTTAAGGATTAACACCGCTGACCAATTAATGATAATATAATACTAGTAAATAATTTAATTAGCTATTTTTTCTACAGATTCATCAAAAATTGAAAGCAGAATTACCATAATACTTGTAGTATATGCCCAAAAGGACACCATGTCAACATGTCACAGAGATACTTAGATATTCATGTTTAGTGCTACAGTATTCACAGTAGTCAGGAGATGGGACAGCCCTGACCATAAACAGATAAATTGATGATAAAAATATGATACATGTATATACTGGATTTTTATGCACCCATAAAGAAAAATTAAGTCATGACATTTGCAGAAAACTGGATATAATTGGAAGTCATTATGTTAAGCAAAATATGCCAAACTCAGAAGGACCTTTTCTCTTATATTTAGAAAATAGACTTAAATCCCTCCTCCCCTCTGTGTGTGTGTGTGTGTGTGTGTGTGTGTGTGTGTGTGTGTGTGTACACAAACTTATATTCCTGTGTGTCATCATGAATCTAGAAAGGAAACATTAAAGAAAAGCAGAGATCATAGGGATGTAAGAAGTCAGGTAATGGCATATATGGCAATGAGAAAGTGGAAGGGGTGCTAATTAGAAAAAAGAAAGAAAGAGAGCCAGTTGGAAAAGTGACGGGGAATGAGGGTTGTGGTAAGGGATGATGTCTTAGTTACGGTTCTATTTCTGTGAGGAAACAACGTGTCCAAAGAAAGTCTGAGAAAAGAAAAGATTTAACTGGGAGATTTGCTTACAGTTTCAGAGGGTTAGTCCATTATCCTCGTGGAGGAGAGAAGACAGGCATGGTACAAGACCAGTGTAGCTGGGAGGTCTATATCCTCATCCACAAGCACTAGGCAGAGAGAGAGAGAGAGAGAGAGAGAGAGAGAGAGAGAGAGAGAAGAAAGTCTAGAAAGTCTGAGCCTGAATGGACTTTTGGAAGCTCAAAGACCACCCTCAAGGACACATTTCCTCCAACAAGACCACATGTACTAATTCCTCTCAAACAGTTCACCAGCTGAGGATTAAGTATGCAAATATATGAGCCTATGGGGACCCCTCTCATTCAAACCACCATAGATGGAAAAGAATAAGAACAAATTCTATATAGCAGATATATAGAAGTCATGATCAAACTCATATTTTATGCCAACCTGAAACACTAATAGAATCAAAACTTTAGGTGATAAAAACATATAGGATATTTTTATCCACTTGATATCCACAGTGACTATCTTAAGATTCTTATAGTTCAAATATTGCAGAGAATAATGTATAAAGAATATTAAATTCTCCTTTGGAGTAACTTACACAGTTGCCTATGCTATTTGTTTTGTTCAATTCTATCCTTAATTCTTTTCACATATTTTTTCTCTTTTAAACTAATATTTGCACATTTTCGTGTAATAAAATAATATATAACTGGGTGGTCAGATAACTTCTGGAGTTCCTACTGCCTTGTAGTCATTATGCTAAAAAGAAAAGAGTAATTTAAAATAAGACATGAGTATTAAAACTCTGAGAGGGGACTAATAGGATCCAGAAAAAAGTAATAAATATCTGCACTATAATAAACCATGAATATAATTTCCATGAAGATAGAGTGGTTCTCACACATAAGTTCATGGTGTAAGAGCACTCTCAAAGTTCCTAACCTCAGGTGTCTGCTGAAAGAGCTCTAATTTGCCTCGGAAGTTGATTTCTCCCTCATTTTCCCAGAATAATACAGCTCATTTTTTTAAAAGTATATTCAAGAGAATTATAAATGGCTCTTTGGAGAAATCCTATAAAAGATAAGAGACAGCAGTGTGTCTAAACTGTTGACGTACATTACATTGTTGCTCATCTTCATAGTTGACTTACTTTGAGCAATGACATATGAGCACAAGTCACAGTGTGTCAATGTTCACCCTAGGTCCTAAAGGTACTCCATGTTTCCACTTAGTTCTCTGCAAGTTTCTGACCACTTTAGGGAGAACCCATATCAGACACTGCTGCCCCTTCAACCTAGACCTCAGTTGGAGGCATGAGAGATAAACCTAAGCCTGGAGCTAAGCCAGCTGACCTACACATCTGTCTAAGCTGCACAATAGAAGTATTAACCATGCATGATCTTGCAGCAACACCTTAGAATCCTATGTTAGCTTTGTCTGGAAATGGTCAATAGTTCAGAGTACCGTGGAAAGGTGAATGGTTGCAGTGATCCAGGGGCAGAGTGTTGCTAAGATGAAGCAAAAACAAAAATAAAAATGAAAGGTCGTGACCAATAGCTGCTGGAAAGGTGAATGCTTAAGCCATGGCTGAAAAGGAAAGGAAATGAAAAGCCGAAGGGCAGAGAGGATAAGGTGAAGCCCACTCTGCCGCGCGCTGCCTTGTCTTTGCCCCTCATCTCTCTCAAGTCAACAAAACTAATTGTCAGTTTTATCTTCTTTTCCCATTTAATCTTTTCTTCTGAACTTTATTCTCTTAATTCCAACATTTATTAAGTGTTTTGTACTCGAAATAAAAAGATAGCAGTCAACTTCCCTCACAACGATTATAAACCAGACAATATTCAGACAAAAAGCCCTGTATTCTGATGATGGTGGATGACTTTCCTGTCGATGGCTAGTCTCACAGTATCTAACACCCACCCGTGTTCTTCTGCAGTGAGTGTCTGAATGTGCCTAAATAGACTATATATATGAACCTCTCCTTGAATCTTGGTGGGCTTCTGATGACCTTGTACAATTGGTTATGACTGAAATTGTGAAGTGGATTTCTATATTAAAAGCCACATTGCTTTAATATCCAGCAGACGGGTTTGCTGCCTAGAACTCCGTGGAGAAGTGGAATGTTACAGATTAAGAACCAAAATTATCTTGGGCTATCTTTAGGCTTCTTTTTTTTTTTTTTTTTTTTTTTTTGGTTTTTCGAGACAGGGTTTCTCTGTGTAGCCCTGGCTGTCCTGGACTCAATTTGTAGACCAGGCTGGCCTCGAACTCGCAAAGATCCGCCTGCCTCTGCCTCCCAAGTGCTGGGATTAAAGGTATGCGCCACCACTGCCCGACTAGGCTTCTTAATAACCGTTTACTGCCAACTTCTTTATCTGAACTAACATAGTGGCGACTGTTACATACACCTTTCAGAATGCATTGTTAAATTTAGCTGACCACTGTCTTCACCCACCCTGAATCTGAGAATGTTTTCACATCTAAAATACACAGAAGAGATTTCCCTCTTCTACTGTAAACAACGATAAGTCTCCACTGATGTATTTGATATTTGTGTTGATTTATGACTTTCTTTTGTTAACTATAAAAGCTCATGTGGCCCCTTTGACAAAGGAACATGTTATTTGGGGTAATGTCAATCTGTGTTCCCCAACCATGAGCGTTCATATTTGACTCATAATATACTATCTCCTACTCCCTTGAAGCAACTGTAGTATTTTGCATCCGCATAAGGCCATGAGACTTGAAGTTTTCACTCTCCTGACACTTCTTCTTGGGGTAGTCCTTCTTATAGCATAGACATTACAATGATAAGAAGTTTAAGATATATTACTTATGGACTTTACTCAAATATCTGTGGAAAATCCCAATTTTAAGTCATTAAAGTCCAAACACCAGTCATATGGCTGAAAAAGACAGTTCAACCCTCTCAGCAATTTTAGTCTAGGTAGCAAGGCCATAGGCATAGAGGCAGAACAAACCACCTGCCTCTACTCTATCAAATTCCTGTTGCATGGGTTTCATAATCATCCAAAAATGGTGACTTTGTTATGTTGTGGGGTTTGGGCTTGTGTTTTGCAATCTAGAATTGCAAATAATCTGATGTGTTCTAGGGTAAAACTGATGGAACTAGGTGTTCCGACAGAACAGAAAAAGTCATGGACCATTGTAACTATAGAAACGTGTGTGATGGTTGAAGGGAATTTAGGGAGTGAAAAGAGATAACTACAGATCTTGGGAGGTGTATCATGATGCCCCTTTATTCGTTTCCTGAGGCTGCCAAAAAATGAACCAATACAGTTTGTGAGTTTAAAGGGGCAGAACTTACTGCTTCACAATTCTACAGAGTAGAAATATGATATCATGTCACAGACTGAAATCAAGGGGTAAGAGGACCCGAGTCCCCCATCAACTATTGTATAAGCTTCATGTGAACACATGTACACATGTGTATTCATACACTAGAGTTTAGTTGTAGTTAATCTATACAATGAATAATTCCTCTCCCAGAAACCACAGGTTGCCAAATAAAAAGCCCATTCCAAATTGGTCAGAAGTGACCTTGAGACTCAAAACCATATAGATCATTGAAATTGCTTTTTGTTTACCACCAGAAGTTGATGGATGGTAAGACCCTATGCTGAAGACACCATATACTTTGCTTATAGGAGTTGGAAAAATCATACTGATCAGTAGACTTTCTCCCTACATCCTAGCTTTCATAGGTGCTGTAATGACTGATCCTCACAGTGAGTTATAACCTTAGGTTTAATACGGACATGAATATTACGGGGTCAACCAACCACTATCTGAGTGGATTTACTACCTACTCCACGGGGGTAACCTTTGCATGTACTGTAAGTCTGACCAGGAACTCACAGTTAGTTAGTTCATAGGGCCCAGTGATGAACCTATTATATTACACACTAAAATGATAGAACCACACTGCCCTCAATATTCACATCTCTGTATCCGTAGATGAGTGTGGCTGTCAGTCATCATTGGAGAAGTTTCTTTGTGCGGTAGATGATGATAAGAAAGAATACAGGTAATACAGAAAAGGTAGTACAGAAACTTACAACTCACCAAAGTGCAGACAATAAATGTGGGTGGAGCGCTCAGCCACAAATGGCACATCTATATCACATCAAGTGTCCCCTAAGTTCAGGGCTCATCACAGAAAATGGGGTGGAAACTGTAAAAGCCAGAGATCAGGAAAGACCAGGGAAAACACATCATCTTTCTGGACACAACAGGACCACTGCACTCATGAGCTCACAGCAGCTGTGGTTGCCTGGACAATGCCAGCCAGCATTTTAGCACTGAAGGGAAGAGGGGTTCATGAGCTGTTAATAGTTGACAGTTTTTGATAGACAATTTGTTTTCTTTAAAAGTTTGTCTCTTTCTCCTGGTATGAAAGCCACGCTCCAGTGGATGGCCTCATGAGTATATAAGTAACATAAATTAGACCTCATGGTTTATTTAAGAAGAAAGAGAAGGAGAAAAATAGAAGAAACACAAATATAGGGTTGAATGCAAATTTGAGAGGACATAAAGTAAATAGTAGGAAAATAATATGATCAAAATATTTTCTATGCATGTATGAAATTCTCAAGGAATTAACAAAAAACATTATTTTCAGAAACAGGGGAAGAGGAGGATAAGGAGGGCAAATTGAATGTGAGTTGTATCTCCAGAATAGGGTAAAGAGGTTCTAAAATGACTCTCTAGCTAGGACCTTTCTAATAAAGAATGGAGACATACACTTTTCCCTTCCTTAAGAGTTAATCCAAACATGACTGTCAATTTCCTGGACGGAAAACTCACAGCTTCCAAAACCATTAAAAAAAGAAAAAAAAATTAGAGAACCCACATTTCTCGTTTTCAATAATTACTACAAATCTATCATATTTGATATAATGGTCCTGAAATTCTAAATTATTTAATTAAAGAGTTGAGGAGATGGATCTCTGGGTAAAGTACTTGCTGTGAAAGCAGGAGGACCTGAGATCGATTCCCAGAACCCATGTATAAAAGTAGAGAACAGCATCAGATATCTATAATATCCACAACACCAAAGCAGACACAGGAGGATCCCTGGGGCTTGCCAGCTAACCAGCATAGCCTAATCAGTGAGCTCCAAGTTCAGTGAGAGACCTTTTCTCAAAAAAAATAAGGCCAAGAGAAAATAAGAAATATCCCATCACTAATCTCTGGACTCCAAGTGTATTTCTACACACAAGTGAGTCCACATACGCACACAAAGTTGAACTGACATTTTTGTACAAATTCTTATGTCCTTATGCTTATCAGCAATTGATCTGGAACAAGGGTGATAAGGATTCAATGGGCATAGGGGCATAGGAAAACTTGTCAACAAATGGCTTTAAGAAAACTGGATATGCACCCAGCAAACAATGAAGTTTTCCCAGCATGGTTAAAAACCTGGGTTTCATTTTCACAGCATAAAAAAAAAATTTGGATTCATCTTTCACCACATATAAAATGAACTCAAATAAGCCATAGACCTGAAGAGAAGAGCTAAAATTACCAAACTAAAAGAAACCAGGAGTAAATATCTGTGACTCTTGAATATGCAGTAGTGTCTTGGATGTGAGATCCCATAAACACAAAGAAAATGTTAGTATTTTGGATGTCTTCAAGCTTAAGAAGAATAGTACCCAGAATATGAAAACAACTGTTGTATAATGAACAAAATACTAACAATGCATTTTAGACAAAGGAATTGCATATAGAACATACGTATATTAAACTCTGAATGACTCAACAGTAAAAAGAAAAGCAACCCAAAAGGTGTGGATAAGGGTTGGAACTCTCTCTTAGATTTTGAAAATGGCCTCAAAATATACATGATGGTGATGGTTGCCCAACTCTAAATATGCTGAGTTACTTTGCTGCAAGAGAAGTTTGTTTTGTAGTAAATGACACAACTATAAAGTCTTGCAGAAATTCAAAGCAGTACTTCTGAATTTCTAACAACCTTAACATTTAAAAATAAAGTAGAAGATGGCTTTCAGGACTAGAAAGGTGAAACGTTTTGAGAAATCTCCAAACAGAAGGGTGCCCAACAAGCCTAGATGGGTGTTTCCAACCTTCTTGATGTAGCATAGTCCTAGATCATATCAGTCACCCTCCATTCCATGAATCCAATCACACATTCTTGCAGTTCTAGTCGTCTTTTCCAAGGACGATGATGAAGGCCTGGAGGGTCAAATTTCTGCTCTATGCTTTGTCCTCTGGCATAGAGCACGCTGTACATGTCTGTTGTTGGGAGATATTGGTAAGGCATTAGAAGAGAAATCACAGTACTTACCTCAGAGAAATGTCGAAGACCGAGCCTGAAATGGATGGAACAGTCTAGAAGAGGAAGGAAGAGGTCTGGCTAGAGCAATGCCAAAATGAAGAAAGAATGGGTCAGAGAAATTTCGATTAGCTGAAAAGTTCAGGAAAGGGAGAGAGGGGAAAACTGTGAAAACAAGGAACTAAAATTATTTTTACTTCTTTTAGCATTCTTACTATTTATCCTAAAACTGAAAAGTAGGAACAGGGCTCAACATTTCCAGCAGTCATTAGCTTTTTGCTCAAACAGCAAAAAGCTTTGGGATGCTATGAAGGGTTGTGTCCCCCCAAAATGTGTATGTAAAACACCAATGTGACAATACTAGGTAATACCCTCATGAGGATCTTAGTATTTACAAAGAGAAAGACAGCAAGGTATCTCTCTTGTTTCCATATAAAGATACAAGGAGAAAATACCTTATGCTAAACAGTGGGTCCTCATCAGACAGGGGATCCATAAGCATCTTGACCTTGGAGTTGTCAATTGAAGAACTGAAAAAATAATCCCTTATTGTTCCTAGGGAACATCTATAGTTTGTACTGACACTTGTTAGCATGCCAATGTCTATGGTATAGTTGGGACAGCAGCCTCAATCCAAGCTGATTAAGACAAGGCTTGTTGAAATGCAATACCCAAAGAGACAGAAAAACATACAGATGAATCAGGTTATTTTCTAGAGTTGCTGCACCCTGCACAATGCAACACTCCTCACACAGAAGATACAACTTGCTTGCCAAATTAGCTGAGAAATAAAGATAAGTTAGTTGATGTGTCCAATTTATAACTAAACTCAATAGTAATGATGAATCAAAATAAAACAAAAATGGCATAGTAAAATCCATTGTTTACTGAAAATTGGTAAAACCATAACTTTTCTATAAAATCTTCATGCCAACAATTTATTTCCAATACATGAAATAAATTGTAATATAAATATAAACATAAATTGATGGATCTAATACACATATGACAAAATTTTCAAAGTTCAAAGCTGTAATTATATAATTTGAAAACTTGATTTAAAAGATTACATTTTCATTGAAAATTTTATATGGAAAATGACTGAAGAAAATAATTTTAGCAAAATGAAAATGATCATTCAAAATTGGAATATGATATGAGTGCACTTCGCAGGGAATTAATCAAGGAATTAAATTGGCTATTGGGGAGATATATGCGTGTGTGTGTGTGTGTGTGTGTGTGTGTGTGTGTGTGTGTGTGTGTG
>CAJQZJ010001638.1:14528501-14566967 GCA_907164525.1 Lophiomys imhausi | reverse complement strand
TGTGTGTGTGTGTGTGTGTGTGTGTGTGTGTGTGTGTGTGTGTGTGTTTCAAGACAGGGTTTCTCTGCGTAGCCCTGACTGTCCTGAGGTTCAGTATGTAGAACAGGCTAGCCTCAAACTCAGAGATCCACCTGCCTCTGATTCCCACATACTGGGATTAAAGGTGTGCGTCACCACCTCCTGACAGGAAGTATTCTAACAATTTTCGTAAATAAGTAGAATAGGTTGCTGCAAACCCACAGTGAGTTCCCCTGATCCCTCCTATGTCTCAGAATTTGTGACGTTATTATCATCTTTTGGCCCCATCTCAATGAAAAGTCTTACATCCGATTTTTCTATGCCAGCTTTTATCTATGATTCTCATTGCTGAGGAACACAGTCCACCACAGCTCAGTGCACATCCCAATCCTCAGTCACCTCATCTGAGCAACAGACCACCCCGAAGGTATTGGAGCTTCTGTTTAGGTCATCTGTCTGCCTGAGAGGATTTCCCTCTCCTCCCATTGGCTAGTAGTATACCACTCACTGAGATTCAGTCTTTCCCATCAAAGTGGTGTGCTGGCTGACAGAAAAAGACAAAACAAATGAAGTTGCCACACCAAACGAAGTGTACTGGGCGCTCCAGTGGGTGAGATAAAAGGAAGGAGAGATTTCAGAGTTTAAGATACTTGCTCAACATCCCACAAGAAAGCTTAGGGTTGAGTCCAAGCTTGCCAGTCTCTTAAAGTCCTGGAGACTTTTGTAAGAAATACTGGTTTAGCTGTGCCCAGACTTCTGTGGTTTCCCATTGCCCAACATTTGAGCACTAAGAAGAGGATTGGGAAAGAAACTAAAGACAAGAATGGAAAGTCAGTAGGGAGATGAGATTGACTGTAAGTCAAGCACTGGGCTGGGTTTTGTTTTGTTTTTTTTTTTTTTTTTTAATGCTCCTTTTCAATGACAACTCAGAATAACCTCAGCATGCAGGTATTGATTGCAGAAAAGCAGAAATGAGGCTAGCTATCATTCTTGAGACTTCACACATAGTAAGGGACTATTTGTGATTCAAGATTGAAAAACAGCTATCTTCCCTGCCCTCCACCGGATCTTGACCCTGAAGCAGGCATGGTGATGTCCTGACATCACACTGAAGGAGGAGTTGTTTACCTTTTCCCAGAAATTGAAAAGCAGACTGGGTGTATATTTTCCTCTTCAAATCCAGAATAAGCCAAGTAAATAAAACAAAAAGGTGAAAAGAAATAAAGGGATATTCATCTACATTAATAAGTACCAGAGTGTTGCTGAAGAAAAAGCTACTTTGAGTCTCTGAATCATCAGGACAAAAAGTGCCTTGCTGGACCTGCATCCAGCTCTTCCAACACCCTCATAAAGCTATTTCCCACTTCTCCCTGGGCTACCTTCAAAGGCAGCTGTCCTGGAACAATGAAGGGAACTGGAAACAGACCTAGCCTCCTCCTCCTGGCCCTGTAACTGGGATTGTAACATTCTAAAATCACTCTAGCACAAGGTAATTTCATATGGGCTAAGTCTGGGCTGGAATCCCAGGCATCCAGGTACTAAGTCAGATAAAGCTCAGGCAGCGAAATGAGCACAGGGAAAAGGAAAACTGGGAAGCTCTCACTACTTCACCCTAAGATGTAACGGGCTGGTACTAAACTAAATGCTTTGAGAGAACCTAACCATGAACACAGTCGAAGCCCTGAGAGTTTGCAACTAAAATAAACAGAATGATTTTTCAAAGTCCTGTGTGTGAGTGCATGTGCCTGTACACATGTTAAACCGGAAGAAATTCGCAGATATATACACATGCATGTACCTACCTACATGTATATATGTATGATAAAAACTCAATGATAAACTCTTGAGCTCAAAGGCATTTTTAGTTGGGGAGAGGCCAGGGCCCTGGTAGCACAAACTTTTCTAACAAAGGCCAACATAGTTGTTTAGTCACAATGGATGTGACCATGACTTCTTAACATTTATAGCTACCAAAACCTAGGGAGCTGATATCAGCTTCCACATCTACACCTGCCACTCCCTGCTTAGAAAATCCCATTCTTAGTGAGCACTGGGCATAAACAACTCTTCATGTAGCTCTGTCCTGAGTGGAAGACTTAAGGCAGTTGTACAAGGTAGGACCTGGTGGTACTGGTTTGGAAGCCCAGCCTCCTGTTTGTTTCCAATCAAGTTTAATATCTAGTCTTTAAGAAAGGCAAGAACGGAATGCAGTAGATGTGGGAGTGAGGGGTGTTAGAGCAATACTACTTACTGCATCCTTGAAAGCTCTTGTACTTTCAAGGTGAAGAAAAAGAAAAATGGTTAACTGCTCTGTGTTATAGCCCTCTACAAAATAGAAGAAAATTCACATTCCTTCCATACATTATAGAATTCCAAAATTTATGAGCCCAAGGGGTCCCCGATTCCAGATCCAGCAGCCCTCCTTGGTCTTACGTTCCTGAGTTCATACTTCCTTTATGTGTCATTTAGTTGTTAGCATTAGCAAACTCTCATTTATGTATGTGTATGCTTAACGAGATAGAGCTGTCTTGAAGGTGCCATTCACCAAAGTCAATTTGTTCTCCTTCATGACTTCTGTCAAGAATAGAGCTAATATTTTCTTTTTTCAAAGTAAGAGCCACTTTGAGATGGATGCAGCTAATTTCTTTCTCAACACACACACACACACACAGAGAGAGAGAGAGAGAGAGAGAGAGAGAGAGAGAGAGAGATAATATACTTGGTATACTTGGCATCCTTTTTGAAAGCCAGGAAGAGGAGAATGGGTGATACATGTGGACTAATGCTTGTATGAACAAGGACACTGTCCCTTTCTTTCATACCTTGCTAAAACCTGGGAGAGCAATCATTTCATTATTTATGGTAAGTCACACTTGATATGAAGAACAGAAAAACAAAATGACGATCTAGGATCTAGGAAGGGTAGGACTTGATGGTTTCTGAGACTAGCTAAGGAGGCACCTGTCTGACTTAGGGTTTTAGGAACCAGTGTTTTGTTGTGACTTCATATTGTTTTCCTGCATCATAGTACCAGAATCCATTTATTCTCCTCTCACTTCCCCAATATTCGACATCAAGTATATGGTCATATAGAACATACCAACAATTCTGTAAAGAGCAAGGGGGAGAAGGGGTACTAAATAAGAAACATGCCAAGATTTTAGATACGTGTGTGTGTGCGCGCGCGTGTGTGTGTGCATGTGCATGTGTATGTACTTGCTGTGACCCTTTGTAAAGCAGGAATAAGAATGACAGTAGTGTGGAGGAAAGGGGAATTAGAGGGAAGGTGGTCCAAGTTACTTCAAAAGGAAAATCAACAAGAACAATCTTTCAGAGGTCACAGAAGTCCCACTGCTTGTACTTAGAACAACAGGGAGGGGACTTTCCAAAGGTTTTTAAATTTTGTTTTGTCACAGCTGAGCTTCTCTGTGACACACTTCTTCCAACAAGGCCACACCTCCTAATCCTTCCAACTAGTGCCACTCCCTGGTGACCAAGGATTCAAGCCTACGAGCCTATGTGGGCCATTAAAGTAGCCATCACGTTAGGGATGTTGAGGCCCAGGGAGGTTCCTTTCACAAAGTTGTGAAAGCTGTGGATCCTGTCTCAGTCTTCTCTGCTATGTTGTTTACTGCTTATACCTTTTCTATATTTCTTTTCTTGTCCTTCACAATAGACATGCATTCTATCACTGAGCTGCATCTACAGTCCTTTTTTTAAAAAATTCATTACTCTGAGACAAGGTCTCCCTAAGTTACTCAGGGTGGTCTTGAACTCATCCTGTTATCTGGCTCACCCTTGAACTCATGCCGCTCTTGCCTTGGTCTCACAAGAAGGTGTATAATCTGGCCTCCATCCCTGTATCTCTTAATAATAGACACAAGATCCTTCAGACACATCAGCAATGACCTCTTAACTTCCCATTCTGTGGCCTGCTCTTATTCCTCACTCAACTTCCTCTCCCTGCAGTTTCATTATATTGACATCCCCTGCATTGCTCTACCACCTTCTATTTTGTTCTCAATTTTTAGCTGACTCAGCCACTTCTTACACTGGGGACAGCCATAAGCTCTATCCACCCTGACTTTCTTCCTGATCCCAGTACTAAGAAATGTGTCTCAATGAGACCAGACATGTAGGATGTGTGGAAGGCCACCACTTAGAATAATCCTTAAGCTATTCACATATTCATTCAAGATTCTGGTTGCTATGGTTTTAGTGTGAAATAGCCCCTGGAAGCTTGTATTTGAGCATTTATTTCTCCACTGACTGTTGTGGTGTTGTTGTGGTGGGTTGTTGAATGGTTGCAACTTAAGGTCTAGCTGGCAGATATGATTAACTAGAAAGAAGACTTAAGGCCCTGATTCTGGTGTGTTTTCTGTTTCCTAATCTTCCAAGATATGAGAAGTCTCTAACACACACACAAACACACACACACACACACACACATGCACACGCACACGCACACGCACACGCACACACATACCCAATGTCATGAACTCTGCCTGCCCTCATTGGGATGATGGGATGAAACTGTCAGGCAAAATAAATCCTTCTTCTCTCCAGCTGCTTTGGTCAGATATTTGTCATAGTCAGGAGGAAAGAAACAATGACCCAAGTTATCCTGATACAGCCTACATTTTGCTGGAGGAAGAAGCAAAAGATGCATTGTCCACTACTTCAGTGCCTAGGGAATTTAATAAAAACCATTTGGGAAATCACAGTTCATTCTTATACCCCTACTCCCAGGGGATATACATCCCTCTCTCCAAAACAGGTCCTGCTCCAAGTAACTACTTCTCAAAAAAAAATCTTCTTTTAAATGCATATATTTAAAATAATGGAAAGAGAAACTGGAGAGGAGGAAGGAAAAAAAGAGAGAAACAATAATGGCAGAGAGTATGCTTCTCTGAAGCACCAATGGAGAGAGACACAAAAGGATCCATAGGCTAGGATCCAGGCCTAATCACTATGGAGAACAAGTTCATTCTTCACAGAAGACTGAACAGCCTAGCATATTCTGGTATGTGCAGACAAGACATCATCAAGGAATGAGGCAGGCTTGACTACATGCTACATGATGAAGTGGGAAAGGAGTGTTTAGATTTGTGGCCTCTAGGTTGTATAAGAATCCCCCTTCTTGTAAATAAAATGGTCAGTGGAAGTGGATGAAGAGAGGAAACTGGGTAGGAGAGGGAGAGAGGGGGAAAATGGTAGATCAATTGATGGGGCAGTGGGGGCAGGAGGCAAGAGGGAGGGGAGATAGTTAGGAAACCAAGGGTATCTCTAATACAAGCTGGAGACCAGCAACAGGGTAGGCCCCTGGGAGAATATGGGGATGACTCTATCTGAGGCATATAGGAGTTAAGGATATAGAGGAGGTCTCCTTCTAGCTAAGTAGGGCTTCCAGGGGAGTTAGGGAATCACCAACCCACCCACAAAAACTTCAACCCAAAAGTTACCCTGTATACAAAAAGTGCAGGAATAGATATACCAGAAATTGAGGAAATGTCCAACCAATGACAGGCCCAATCTGAGACCTACCCCAAGGGAGAAATCCAACCACTATCACTAGTAACAATACTCTTCCATGCTTACAGACAGGAATACAGCAAAACTGTCCTCTGGGAACCTCCATGCTGCAGAGGATCCTATCAGAGACTGAGACTCACTACCAAACATTGGGAGGAGTTTGGGGTGTCTGGTGTAAGAATGAAGGTAAGGATAAAATGACAAGGAGGGGACGAGAACTCCACAAGAAAACCAACAGAGATAACTAACCTATGCTCATGACAGTTCACAGACACTGAAGCACTGAAAAATATACATGAACTGGACCCAGGCCCCCAACACATGTAACTGATGGGCAACTTGGTCATCATGTGGGTCCCCTAGCAAATGGAGCGGGGTGGGGTGGGAGGGTATCTCTGACATAGACTCTGATGCCTACTTTCTGACAACTTCCCCCTAAAGGGGCTGGGGTACACGGCCTCAACGGAAGAGGATGTGCTCAGTCTTGATGCGACTAGAAGTGCTCGGGTGGGAGAGTACAGGGGATCCCCTTTTTCTGAGGAGAAGGGGAGGGGGGACCCAAAGGAGGGGAGGGGCTACGATCGGGATGTAAAATGAGTAAGTAAACTTTAAAAACTTAAAAAAGAAAAAAAGAAGAGAAAAGAATGCCTCTTCTTTGGTTCTTTCCATTTAGAAATGACAATAAATGGGCTCATTAACTGGCGACATGTCAACAAGTAAAGGTCATCAGGTAGCCCTTTGAATGGAAAAACCACTGTCCATGGGGCCATGCCCCTTCTTAACTCCACGTACAGTTTCTCCCTTAATCTTTACAATAACTCCATGTAGCAGGAGCTGGGATTACATTCTTTTGCAATGAAGACAAGAATCTTGTCAGCAAGAGAGAAGAGGAATTGTATCTACGGCCATCTGCCACTTAAATCAATGTTCTTAAGCCGCGTATTGCCTCTAAGTGTGATGCCCAGGTATCATTTGTCATCAAAGAAATGCAGACACTGTTCTGTACCTGTTAGAACAATTGCAGGAAGGCCGGCAACTCTACGTGTGCATGGGGATAAGGAGAAAGTAGAAGACTCATATGTTTCTGATAAAATGGAAAAATGCTAAAAAATTTTTTAAAAGTTGGTGAAAGACTGCTCAGCAATTATTAATCAGTTTAAATACATATTTGCCCTTCAGCATCCACAGTCCCACTCCTGATATAGTTACCCAAGAAAAATGAAATTTTCTATGTGAATATCTCTATAACAATGTCCACAGTGGCTTCTATTGTGATAGTCTTTAATTGGAACAGGCTTGGTGTGAAAAGAATGGAAAGGCCAATGCTAATATGCACCTTTATTGGAATGTTTAAAAACACAAGTGAACAAAAGCCAGGCAAAAAAAGAGTTTTTGCTGTGATTCCATTTCTATAAAACTCTCAAAGTGAGAAACCTAAACCATGGCTTTGCAAAAAGGAAAATGAAACAATGGTGGCTTCTTTACAGAGGAAGAGGGGCTGGCTTAGAGGAGATACAGGAGAACTTTCTGTGGTGAGAAAAACTATGTATTTTTAGTATCTTGATAAAGTGAGGGTTACATGATCGAATGCAATTAGTCAATACTGCAGTTAAGATCATTTCACCTTAATGTGTGTGACTTTCATCTCAAATAAAAAGCAAAGCAAAAAAACAAAACAAAACAAAAATCTAAAGTAATAGAGTTGTGGAGATAACTAGGTAACTAGGTCATAAAATGCTTGCCATGCAATCACAAAGACCTGAGTTTAGCCCCCAGCACCTATGTTAAAAAAAAGAAAGAAAAAAAAAAGCCAGGTATAGCAATGTATGTCTAATGCACTAGTGAGTTGGAGACAAGGGGACCCCTGGAGCTTACAATATGGTCAAGTCTACAAGCTCTAGGTTCAGGGAAGGAAGCCTAACTGAAAAATAAGAAAGTGGCCAGACACAGGGGTGCATACCTTTAACCCCAGCACTTGCTTGCAAGGCAGATTACTGTGAGGCCAAGGCCAGACTGGTGTATGTAGTGAGACTGTATCTCAAAGAAACAGAGAGAGAGAGAGAGAGAGAGAGAGAGAGAGAGAGAGAGAGAGTTTTCTTCTATCACACTGAATTTCTGTTTCAACTGAATCTCACTAACAATCATGTAAGCTCCAGAGAGGTCCCTGAACCTCAGATGAAACTGTAATCCCAGCTAGGTGTGGCACATGCCTGGAATCCCAGCACTTTGAGGGTACAGGCTGCAGGATGAGGTGCACAAAATTACCTTCAGCTAAAAAATAAACTTGAAGCCAGCTTGGGTCACCGGAGACACTGTAAAGCTAACAGCACAGATGACTGTCCATTGATTGTTGCAATCTACGGATTATGCAGCATGCAAGCTAGATTAGGAGTGGGTGAGCAACTTTTCTCCCTCTCATTCCTTTCAATGTTCCAAGCATTCTGACCTTTTCTCTTTTCTCAGGTTCCTGGTTTAAACATTCAGTAATGTGGCTCTTCAAGGACTATTCCCTTCAACAGGAACTTCTCATCTTCTTTGATGTTCGTTGAATATGTTGCTGCTTCCAGGTCAGTTTAGCCCTCCCTCTCTCCTGCCTAATTAACACAGTGGAGGCAATTCTCCCTACTCACTTCTCACTCTTTTCTGTCCTTTCCTATCTTCCTCCCCCGAGTTACAATAATATATATTATTTATATGTCTTATATATTATTGCATTGCATATTATATTATTATACACTATAATAATAATATTCACATCCCTTAAACTAAGACACTGCTCATTACCCAGTAGCCTCTGAGCTACTCTTTAAATAGTTAATGGGCTCATATATATATATATATATATATATATATATATATATATACACTGTTTCTCACGAAATTGCTTCTGGAGTTTATTCCATATTTATCCTAAGAGCCTCATATCTATGCTGTACAATGAATAAGGCATGTTTCCTGCTTGATCTCAGAGGAGTTAAGAATCGCAAACCACCAAAACTTATGAGAAACATGACCTCTGGCACATATATTCTGTCAATGGGTCAAGGGGCTCAGAATCAGGAAGGATCAGAAACCTGGTATCTTTATCTCTTCTAGCCTCACTGTATATATGGAGGAGCAGTATGTTTCCATCATTATCAAGGAGGCAGGGATAAAGAAATGAGAATGCTGGTTCTGATCTTACAGGTAGTTGGGATGAATGGCATTCCCAACAATATATTATTGTTTATGAGCCAACCGTCCCATGAAATATAGGAGAATGATCAGAGGAAAAGGCAGGTCACAGATGGGGAGGGGTTAGTGACAATGTTTACTTTGTTCTGAGTCTCTGGATGGCAGGGTCAAAAGAGACTCAGGCACATTTTTGCTTGACGGGATGTGTGGTGCAACTCAAAGTGGTCAGCTCAACTGTTAGTGTGAAACCCAAGGAAACTGTACTGCCACTGCTGATGTGAGCTCTCACTTCAGGAGGCTGCCTTGCTCTGTAAGTCAGACACCCACATCCTGTCACCTCTAGCTCACTCTCATTCTCTTTCTCTTTTTAAGAGCTATATCAAAGAGATGAAACTTTATGTCTTCAGAAGACGTCTGTTGCTTCTTAGCTGGAAGAAAATGTATGTGTGCCTTCTGCAGCAGGCCACCAAATGTGGGTCAGCCTCACCCCTACCCCCACTCCCATGCTTGGAGACTTGGGCCACAGAACAAACAGTAATTCCACACACTAAATCATTTGGTATCAATTAAACATTATTCACTTTGAAGAAATGACATCTATTTAGTTTGAGCCAATATCACTCAAGTAAACTTAGAATTATAAAGTGTTTATTAATATTAAACTTGACTTTAATTCTAAACCAATTAGACATTTTGTTCTTGCTAATTCACTGAGCTTGCAAAAGCTTATACTGTGGATATAAAGTTCTGATTATGTTTGACGTGTTTCCATGTTTTTAAACTTTATCCATCTACTCTCTCAGGCTAAAATAATAATCAGACCACAGGATCAGTATACTTCTTCATATTTACTCCTTTTTTTCAATTGAAGTTTTTAGCCCGGGGAGGGGGGGTGGTGAGGAGGAGATAAAAAGAAAAGACAGTAAAAACAAATGGAATTAACTAAAGCTCAGGAGAAATTTATTACGTTTCTCTAGTTTGAAATATCCATTCTGTTCGTGTGGCTTTCAATCACTTACAGACAAAATTTGATAGCTCTCTGATGATCTTAAGTAAAAGTCACAGACAAACACCTCATTTGGAAGCCATCTCAGAGGCAGACTTATGGACATGCTTCAAAGGCTCTGCTGAATTTGTTGGAGCTATATGACTTGGAACTACATTTGTTGGAGACACGTGGCTTGGCAAAAATCCCTCCATGTTGAGAAGTAGAAAGGTTCTGATGTTCCCAGTCTACTACAGGCTTCTGCTAATGTTGCTTCCTTACCTTGTCTCACTTTCTTAAGCCTGGCCTGATCTTTTTTTTTCCAGACCTTATATCTCCCTTTCACATTAACTTCCAAGAAAAAAAGACATTGCAGTATTGGGGCTAGATATTGGAGGTAAGGTTATGCCATACCACCAGTTTCCCAACATGGTCTCTCAGTTTCTGTAGGTGGGTGCTCATGAAGTGACTACTGGCTTTCTTCATTAGATATAGTGAGAAAGATGGTTTGTGTTTCACTTCTGTTCACGTGATATGAACTTTATTAGCATGATTTTATAATAAAGTGTAATCTGGCTAGAACATGTGATAACAAAGAGGGAAAATAGAGGTATGTGAGAAGAAGGCAGTCCCTCATTTCTAAAACTGATCAGCTAATCAATAAATACCATGACGTCTTCATTCATTAAGAAGTAATGTCCCTTTGAGACACATGTATACCAACTGATAAAACATTTCAAATCCCCCTAAGGTGATATTTGTTATAGTCAGGATTCAGAAACAGTCTTATTTTTGTTTCTAAAGTTTTACTTTGATTACATTCTGTCTCCACTGCTGCCTTAAATGAAACAAGCTGAATAAATGAAGTACTGTATGATTATGAATTTAAAACTTTTTAAAATCCAATAGGTAGAAAGACAGAAACCAGTGTGGTATGATGGGTTTGAATCATCAACATACTAGGATCAACTGCGTATTCAACTCTTAAGGAAAAGAATGGAATATTAGCACTTAAGAATCCAAAAAAGCCGCCAAAGACCATTTAAGAAAAGACTTTTGATTAGTCACTCTATAACTGCTCTTTCAACCTCTGAACCTCGACAACTCTCCATTTGGTTACTATGCTCATACTTCATAGACCCTTGCTCTTGTTTTCAGGATCACCAATATATTAAAGAAGACATCAACCCTGAATTACAGGAAGAGGATCAGATGGCTCTCGGTTTATCATGGGTCCTCTATGTAACCCAGATTATCAGCTGTTCTTGAGTATCAGTGTTCTCATCTAGAAAATCGTGATCATCAAATCTGTTTTCTTAAGAGTTGTTTGGGAGGGGAAAGCATGTCACATTTTGAGATGAGAAAGGACCTTTTCATGGTAACTGGCCTACAATGAGCTTTTGTGACTGGGCTTCTGAATATAGTCCCTAAATGAACTGGGGTATATTCCCAGAATGCAAGTCATATACTCATGTAAAGCAGTTAAACCAGGTGACAGGGAGATTGGCCTGAATTTAAAAAGAGAAAGCTCTCTCTCCCTCTCTCTCTCTCTCTCTCTCTCTCTCTCTCTCTCTCTCTCTCTCTCTCCCTCTCTCTCTCTCTCTCTCTCTCTCTCTCTCTCTCTCTCTCTCTCTCTCTCTCCCACCATGCCAACATCCAGCTCACAGAGGGCATACATGTCATTGTGGTTTGAATACAAAGTGTCCGCCACAGGTTCATGTATTTCAACACTTAGGAATGGTTCAATATCTGGAGGTGGTAGAGCATCTGGAACTGTAACCTAGCTATGGGAATTATGAGCAATGGCTCATTGCTGGTGGGTCTTGAAGGTCAAATCCATCTCTGGTTCTAGCCCAACTTACCTCTCTGCTTCCTGGTCTGCCAAGGTATGACCAAGCCATGCTACACATCACCTGCAACACAGACTAAGCTGCCCCAGCTGCCATGTCCTCCTCAGCAGGACAGACTGACATCACCTGTACCATGAGCCCAAACATCTTTCACCCTCAGATTATCTATGTCCAGCAAGACACATAATTATCATATGTATGACTTATGGACCCATAGCAGATAAGCCCTCTGGCTCACCCCTCCCCTCAGCTCACCCAAGTGAAAAGAATAAGTGTAGAAGTCTTCTATGTTAGTCAGGGTTCTCCAGAGAAACTGAATCAATAGTATGTGCACATATAGACAGAAATTTAGCTCCACAAATCTGTTCATGTAATTATAATGTTTGGAAAGGTCTAATTCTACACTGTAAGATGACAGGATAGAAATGCAGGGAAGAGCTAAGGCTGAAGTTTGAGCCAGAAGGTTGCCTGCTAGAGAATTCCATGTCTTTTGTTTCTAATAAAGCCTTCACCTGGTTGAATGAGATGTGGCCACATCACAAGGTGGGAGGGTGATCGGCTTTACTCAACATGAAATTATTTAAATGTCAATCTCCTTTAAAAAAAAAAAAACACTTTCAGAGAATCAGTTAAAATATTGGCTGACTGAAAGCCTGGGCACAACTGCTTACCCCCACTATCCTGGCTGGTTTTGTGTATCGACTTGACACAAGCTAGTTTTATCAGAGGGAAAGGCAGTTGAGGAACTGCCTCTGTAAGATCCAGGATGTATGTAAGGCATTTTCTCAATTAGTGATCAGTGGGTGAGGGTCCATCCTAATGTGGGAGGTGCCATCGCTGGGCTGGAGGTTGTGAGATCTATAAGAAAGCAGACTGAGCAAGCCAGTAAGCAGCAACCCCCTCCATGACCTCTCCATCAGCTCCTGCCTCCAGGTTCCTGCCCCGTTTGAGTTCCTATCCTGACTTTCTTTTGTGGTGAACAGCAATATAAGCTAAATAAACCCTTTCCTCCCCAACTTGCTTTTGGGTCACGATGTTTCATCATAGCAATAGAAACCTTAACTAACACGCCCACTGACTTATTAAATGAACCACTATACCTTTCTTTGCATCTCCATCAGATCACAGAGAGTACCATGGTCAGGATTTTGTTCAAACCCTGATCATTCACCAATCAGATATACTATTTGGACATTTATAAATGGAACCAAGAAAGCACAGTATAAGATTAGGAGTATTGTTGAAAAAGAAAATTAGTGATGCAGATGAGGTCCCAGCCCTGAGTTAATACCTGGCAAGTAGTGCATGTACAATAACAGAAGTATCCTTTCTTCATGAAAAAAAAAAAAAAAAGAATTCCAGTTGACCAAGGATGAGAGTAGAAGGCATACTAGTCGGCACATGGATCTTCTCAAATTGAATTTCCTGTAAGAAACGGCTTTCAAAAAAGAAACTGTTGTTAATTTAAAAAAAAAAATTACTTCATTTTCATACTTTAAAAATGTACTTCCACCCAGTTCCTCTTCCTGGGCCTTTTCCCTCTTGTCTGTCACACACTGTTATTTTCTTTTGCACATTTTTTGTCACATTGAATTGCCAGGTGTAGGTCAGTAGATGTCACGGGTATAACAAAGAAAAGGAAAAGCTTTTTGTGCTTCTATTCCTGTAAGCGCAGAAATTACTCACTACTTTTCTTTTTCTTTTTTTTTTTCCAGAAAAGTGTCCAAGTAAGTTAGCTGTGCAGTTGAGCTTCTCCTGAAGCAGAATCTAGATGGGAGTGCTAGTTAAAATATATGAACAGAGATGTATTAGTGAAGCTTTCAAAAGAGCTAAGCTCTCCACATGCTGGTCATTCAGTCCATAGATCCACACACATACACCCACAATTCATGCAACCAATGTGCCACATCCTAAGTCTTGTAGAGGAATTTTAGTCCTGCAACATGGCTGCTCTGATCACATCCAAAGACCTTCTAGGTCTGTGTGATGTGGATGAAATATAGACACACCCTAAGTACACACCTTTAATCCCAAACAAGGAAGATGATAAAGTTAGTTTGTGGACAGAAGCACCCTTGTTTGAAAGTGACATCTAATTGAGGGGCAGACAAGGTGACAAATAATAGAAAGATTTGACAGAATGAGTCAGAGACAGGATATGCCCAACTCTCAAGAGAACAGAGAGGAAAGAGAAGAAACTTAAGAAAGCAGGGGAGAGAAAGGGAGGAAGGAGGCAGTTTTACCAGGAGAGTTTTACAGAGACAGGTTAAAGAGAGAACAAGCTAGACACAGGTAAAGATAAAATAAACCAGAGAATGAAATGGAGTCAGGAAGTTAGAACAGATTGCTAGCATTAGTTTGAGACCACACAGAGCAATTGACTCAGAAGCTGAAATAAGCCAGTCTGAATCAGTCAGCTTGGAGAGGAGCCAGAGCTGCTGAGTTGAACCAGCTAGCAGAGGTCTGAAAGAGGTAGAAAGGGTGAGCTTTTTCAGCAGTAATTCTCAGGCTGAAAGCCTTCTCAGCCTAGATTAGATTTTACAGAGGCTAGAAGCTTCTAGGACCAGGCCTAGGTTAGTAGACCAAGGCAGTAAGCCACTGAGACAACAGTTAGTTTGGGAGAATAAAAGTTACACTTACAACTCTTCATAAATAAGTCAATAGCTCTCATTGATGTCTGCAAATAAACATTCACCCCAAACTACACCCTTAGAAAATCAGTAACACGTGACGGACAACAGTACATAAGACATGTTAACTTTAACCTTAGCTTGCGTTTTCTATAATTTTGTATGAATATGGACATCATTCCTAGATTAAATAACTCAATAAACAAATCATGGTCATTCTCGGTAACTGTAAAACACAAAATTGCCACGTCTACTACAGCAACAACGAAGTCTACTAGAAAATCTCAGAATCAAACACTGGAGCCAGAGCTATATCAAAGGCTACTCGTACTATTGTGTTGTATAGTTGAAAGGTGTCTGGAGGTAAGATCTGAGTGTCCATGCTCGAACTTCCATTTGTTGTTAATTGCAAATACATCAACTAGTCCTTATTGGGCTCACTGCTCACCCTGGTGTCAGCTACCATCATCTGAAAGCACTTTGCACAGAGTAAGCTGGCAGGACTGACAAATAGTAGCTAGTCCTTTCGTGTGAACTTTCATTTTGTGAACAAATAGTATGTGCCAGGCACTGTTAGTGCTAGCATGTTTCCATGGTGCTTCTCACTTAATTTTCACAACATCACTCTGTAGGTGGACTTATTATTTTCCTATGACATGACAAAACTGAGATAAAGGAGTTGAACAAGGTCAAAGCCATGATGAGCACTAAACTCTGACTTTAAATCCAGGCTTGCCCGTTCCAAGAGTCCTTTATTAATTTCTACCATGTCCAGGTTAAGGCATAAAGGATTGTTAAGTCCTTTGGAAAACCTACCTTGGCTCATTTTTCAAAGAAGAGACTGAAACCAAGGGTACAAGGCTGTCATCAAAATTGTAGACACAAAATTTTTTTTCAAAAATCCATGTCAACAGTTTCTTCTTCGTTGAGAAACAGTAAGTATGAAAATGACTTTTAGTGACATGTCAACAAGAGTGTAATGTGATATTTAGATAGAACAGTAAATGTGATAAACTATAGGGCTGATGGTGGTGGCAGAATAGGATAAAGATAAGAATAATATAAATAATCTTGTGGAGATGAAGATTTTATTTCTTCTTTTGCATTTTCTCTACTTTATTCTAGAAATTTCTGTGGCTCTGAACTAGCCTTAGAACTCAACAAGTTGAAAAGGCCACTGTCAGCTCTTGACTTCAGCTGGAGTCCAAGTCCCTGGCTGATAGAATTTATCTAGCCGGGCACAGTCAAGCACTTCATTCTTGGATTAAAAAATGAGCCTTTTTTTTTTCTTCCTGGCTATCCTACTCTGAGTATTTTCTATATTTACCTGCTACTACAGATACGGTGAAAAATATTGAACACGAATGAATCAATGTTCCTGATAAATTAAAAAAAAATTCCAGACTGACAAAAGCTTGAATGTAGTGAATTGTTGGACCCTAGAAAGTATAAACTGGTTGTCATTTCCCTTTCTGTTTACTTTATATAGTTTTGTGGGTGGAACCCATGGCCTTGCGTATGTTAGTGCTCTGTGACTCAACTCCAAAGGTTGAATCTTTTATATTGTGAACAATACTTACAATAATCAACTGTCTCTTAGTGTTAGACAAATTAGCCTAGTTGGTGCTTTGGCCAATTCATTTTGGAAATTTCTATATTCTATATTCTAAAAAAAAAAAAAAAGTAACTCTCAAAAAGAGAAACAAATACCTGTTTCATTTTTAAAACTCAAGACATAGGCAGTCTGATTGACATATATATATATTTATATGTAGAAGAAAAGTTAAACCACTTAAAATACACAAGCACATTTTAAAAAATTTCTCTGAAAACTAAAATCTTGAGAAAAATAAAGGAATTATGTTGGAATCTTTGTTTAATTCAGTTTTTAAATTGCTTTTTTTTATTTCTGTTTCCAAAACAGGTGACTTAAATGCATAATATTCAATATTTCCACAATTTCACAACTTTTCATGGAAACACTGACACACTGGAAGTTTCCTTCTGTTGCAGAATTCTGTTTTTTTTTTTTTTTTAACTATATTTATTACTGGGCCATGATGACCAGAAACTGAGTTTAAGTCAAACTGACCCAAGTCTGTAATCGTATATCTTCTGAGAGGAGAGTGAGAGTGTGGTAATCGTTAGGACAATTTCACCAAGAATAGCCAGGCTGCGTTTATCACCATCCTAATAGAGAGTCATTTGGTAAGCCATGTTCTTGATTTCATCACTCCCCCGGGAAAGATTTCCACTCGGTCACATCTGCAGTTCTGTCAAAGTGATGGGTCCTATGCCTTCAAAATATGTACTATAAATGAGAATAGCTACTTTATCAAATTCCTACTATGGGTAGGCAATTGCATATACCTCCCCATGTAATCTTCATAAGACTTTAGGAAGGAATCACACTCTTCTCATTCTGCATATAGGCAAACTGAGGTCTTGTGAATTTGCAAGCTGTGCAAATTCACAAGACCTCAGTTTGCCTCATGATGATTACAGCTGCCTTTCCTGTATTCCAACGTGAAATGGCTTAAACCCGGAAGCATGTCATAGCATACAAGTTAGAAGCTCACTGTGTCTCAGTATAGACCACCTGGACTCACTGACATGTCAATACCTCTTTGTGCTTTCTGAGAAGGTAAAGAACGGTTCTGATAAAACAGACATGACATTGAGCCTTTCAAATATATACTTTGATTTGTTGCCTGGGAATGTTGAGACTGTAAAAAAATATGCTCTAAAGGAAACTTTCCACGTAAGGATGTACATAAAGAACGGACCTAAGACTTGAACTTCTGCAATCACTAAATGATCTTTATTCACTGGGTGTAAAAGAGAGGCATAAATAAGCTTGCTCCTCAGTCAGAAATAAGTGACTAAGCAGGCCTCACAAGAATAGGGATTTGCTATTCACAGAAAGCCAGCCAGGCAGGTTTCCACTGCATAATGGAATCTGTGCCCAAGATGTAATGTGGCTGCTTAGGGTCGTCATGTGGCAAACCTCCATGCTTTTCCCAGGAGTCCTGTAACAAGACGGGCTATCCCTCCTCTTTGAGAAAACCAAAGGGATATAAGCATGGAAACATACTGATTTCCAATGAGCCATGTGCTGTTTTAAAACAACACTCTCAGCCAGTTTGACATGAAATACGACATCTCATGTGTCCCCTTCCTAACGAGCAGCACACCACCATCACCTGCTTGGACCCATTCATGTCTCCCTTTTTCTTCACAGCCTTTGTGTTAAACCTCGAACTGTATCGAACTGGTCTCACAAGAGTCATCAGGTGCTGTGGTGTTTTTTTTCTCATATAAATTATTTAAATAAAGCATTCAAAAGGGAAAACATGTCTTCAAAAATCATTAATATTCACATACACATATAGATGCAAAAAGAGCAAATGAAAAAGACTTTCATCAGACTCGTGCTGAGATGGATGTGAAGTGTTAGGCTGACAGACTATTTTTCTTAATTTTATCTAATGCTTTTTATGAAAAGCTTTTGAAAAATACATTCTTTATAAATCCTAAGAGTGAATAATTATCTTATTTTTGAGAATGCATAACTTAAGCGCACAAATCAATTCAAAGATTTTAAACAATAGAAACATTTTTGTTCTGCTTCTAGAATATATTCAAAGCCTGTTTTTAAACGATTCTGTTTAGTATCTTATATTTGAAGCCTTCAGAAAATGAATTTCACCTTCAGAAAATGAAACATAGCATTTAAATTTTAGCCCACAATTGAGAAACCATTCTCAAATACAGTAAGTATAACAGTATCAGGTAAGTTCATTCCCATCCAATAAATAGTTTCTCACAGTTAGGAGTGTATTTGCAGGGATGTAGCATTAAATGTGTCATAGGCCTGCCTTAGGATTTAAGATATCCTTATTGATTTCATTTTAATCAAAGCAAATGTATCCTGGCGTACCACAGACCTCAGACACCACAGCACTAGTTTCATGGGATAGATGTTATGGAATTCACATAATGTCTACAAGGTTTCCATTAGGGCAGGTTCCTAGAAAGAGGGCTTTGGTGAAACTGGCCACATCTGTACTTAAACCTTTCAATTGTAGGGAGAATAATTTCACATTGCTGCACTTATCTGACCATCTTATCAAATTTTTAAAAGCCCCTTTTTTAAATTTTTCATGTAATTTTTTCTCACATATATTGAACATTCTTTCCCCTCCCCCAACTCCTCCCAGATCCTCCTCTACTCTCTGCCCACCCAAGTTCAGGTTTCTCTCTCTCTCTAAAAAAAGGGGGGGGGGTCAAAAAACAAACACCTGGAAGAACAACAATAAAAACATGGAGTCAACTTTGTGTTTTTCTACTATTTCTGCGCATGGGGCCCGGAGTGTGGTTGACAGACCCGGTATCAGTTCATCATCGGAGATCAGAGATCAGAGAAAACTGATTTTCCCTTTCCCAGCGGGTATCAATTGCACCTTGATTAGGGTGAGACTTTGCATCTCCTTCCCTTTATCAGTGCTGGGATTCTGTCTGGTGTGAACCTGCGCGGGTTTTCGGGAAGCTGTCGCAGTCTTGTGAGTTCATATGTGCATCAGCCCTGTTGTGTCTGCACCATGCTGGTTTCTTGGAATCATCCACCACCTCTGACCTTCTCTTCTGCACAGATCCCTGAGCCTTGAGGAGAAGGGTTTGATGAAGACATCCCATCTTAAGCTGAGTTAAAAGTCAAATTTTAAAATTAAATTGACTACCCCATATATGCAAGAAATTGTTAGAGACACAGAGACTCATTCAGGTAAGAAAGTACTATAAAAGTAAATACCAGCAATGACCTACTGAACACCATCTGGATTTGGGCTGCACAGAGTAAAAAGTCCTTGTTTGTATCCTTGATCTCCGTGAACAGAGGGAAGGACCGCATACAGCCTTGACATTCAAAAGAGTTCTACTCAGTCTCCTGTCAGGTAAAGTCAGGATTTCCCAAAATATCAGCTGCTTAGCTTTAAATTCTTTTACTCTGGTGGACTCAATAAAATATTCTGTGGTTGTCCTTATTTCTAAGAAGCCAACAGACTAGGAGAATGGACTCTGGATACTGAAGCTAAGTTCCAATGCTTTCTTAAAACAGAAAAAAGGTCTAGAAGTGTACATACACCTCTGTGTTAGCGTTACACCCAAGATTCAGAGCATCAATTGTAGACATTTAAAACAAAAGAAAGAAGCACAATGTAAGACAATTTAGCTTCGTGTGAAAGGTTTAATCAAAGTATGGCTGGAGACTGGAGATTTAATTTTCTTGCAACCTTAGGGAATGCCATGGAGAAGAGAGATTTGGAAATACCCTTCTTGATTAGTAAAACAATGCTTAAGATAAACTCTGTTGTGCACAGCACAAAGGAGTGTCTATCATTCAGGCTAAGATAGTTGCTTCAGGCTGTACATAGGATTCCTTATAAGATTCAAGAGACTTTGGTATTTTCTTTCCCCCTCTGAACCAAGCATCCAAATTTAATTCAAAGGAGAAAAGAGAAAAGTCAATCTTCCTCTCTAATGTCTATGAACATCGTAATAAAGATTACGATGGTACATAAAAGATGGAAATTCCATGTTCTAATTGACCGTGAGTTAACCTTGAGACTATTAATTTTCAAAGGGAAACTATAAGAACTTTAAAAGGAGAAAAATACATCATTTATGCATTAAATAGGGAACAAACTTTTCCAAGCTCAAGATGTATTAAGTGCTGGGGAGTCAAATTCATAATAGTGCACTTGCTCAGTGCATACATGCTGAAACCTAGACTCAGTCCCTAAGACCCTGCAGTGTGTGTTTGCCTCCTTTTTTTTTTTTTAGATACATTTTTTATAGTATGAGGACCTGTATTGAAAGACTTCTTTTGTAAATGAAGTGAAATGGCAGGCATGGAAAGTTCTGCACAACGCAGACTCTAAATCAAAATTAGCTTCTCCTTCAGAAAAAATTAGGCAACAGTATTTGAAGAATATATAAATCATTGAAATATGAGGAATTGCCATTGTGCTTAATAACTAATATTAATATCACAGAGGATGGTTGTTAGCCAGGAAATACTAAAATGTTACAACAGTATCACTACCCACCCCCAAAACTCAGCTATCCATTTATTTTATGGAAGAAAATCCATCTTGATTGAAAAAATTATGGACAGTTCCACATTGGTCTACAATTTGGAAAACATTACAGTTTTACATCTTGTAATTCCTATCAAGAAGTCAACTGCAAAAAATATGAGTACAAGTATTATGTGTTTACATTTTGAACAATATTTATGTTTCTCTTATTTAATGATTTTTTTTCTCCAAATGTAGACATAACAATATAGCTCCAATCATTAATTTCTGTATGTCCTATTCTGTATCCTGCTTGGTACTTGATCTCTAAAGGTGACTTTTAAAAGATCCTTACTGTATTTCTTTTGTTTTCAGTATGTGTGTGGGGGGGGCTGCCTGAATGTGTATGTATGTATGTGAAACTACAAATTAATTATTGTAGTTATTAGTAAATATAAACTGTAAGATTAGGCTGGCGGAGTAGCCAGCAGCTTGGCAGAGGAGCGGGCGGCCTGGTCTGCACATGCCTTAACCGGTTGCCTAACTTATCCTGGAGAAAGAGCCCTGGGACCAAGGGTGGCCTACACCACCTGTAATCTAAACTCTGTTAATTAATATAAGTTGTTTATATTAGGCTGGTAGAATTGCCAGCAGCTTGGTGGGAGATTTGCCTGGGCTCAAGGGGAATGCGGGAGTCTGGAAGTCCAATGGCCCGGGACTGCTTGGACTGAGGGCCTATAAGCCACGACAGTCTTTTCTCCAATAATTAAATACACCAAGACATTTTAATGTTTTAATGCTTAACCCTTAGCTGGGAAGACTCTCAATTAGCTACTCTAAGTTAACCTGGATCACCTAATCCCAAACTGCCATGTGCCTGTGATTACCTTACAGCGTTCTCAAGACATCTGTCTCCTTCTGTGTCTCAGCGGAAAGAGAGTGGCTCTCAGTGTGTGCTCAGGGTTCCTGTCTAATCTCGGGAAGTCCTGACTTCCTATACTCTTTCTGCCCAGCTAATTGGCCATAAGCAACTTTTATTAACCAATCAAGAGAATGCCTCAGAAGGGGCGGTAACCAGATCTCAACATTGAATTCAACCTATCAGAAGCAATGATATTAGACCTTCCCCCAACATATATGTATGTATATGTAGGTAGATAAATATTATGATAGATGGATGGATATATAGTTGATAGATAGATATATAGATAGACGATAGATGGAAGATAAATAGATAGACAGACAGACAGATACCATTGGCATTTCTGAGAGCTAAATCACTTCTTATTTTAACATATAAAGAAGTACAACATTCTGAGGTCATAGCCTATTATGTGAGAGTTTGAAGTATCCGTCCTCGATTCCATTTTATCTTCATGTACTGCCCATTCACCCTAGGTCTAATTATTCCTCTCTTCTCATCCCCAGCCTTTGCAACCCACAAAACCTCTAAAAGCTTTCCTTTACTAGAATCAAATGCAAATGACTGTGCTAAAAACATAATGGTTAGCCATGTTTTCCCACCTAGATGAGTTAAAAATTAAATCTCAAACATGTAGAAAACCTTCAAAATAGTGACAACATTCCAAAACAGGTTGTGTTAGTAATTGATATATAAGGAAATATACTTAGCTCTGATAGTTTTAGTGAGCCCTAATTATCAACTTATAAATAGATGAAGACAGTGTTCTAAGTCTACCCCCTGTCTAAAATATGTTTTCCTTAACACTGAAAATGTTGGTGAGGTTGTTGAGTACAGTGAAGTGAGTGGTATAACTATATGTATAATATTGATACATCACAGTGTCTCTCAAGCGCTGAAAAAGACACAAAAACGAGAAAGATGAAGATGCTACATGCAAGGAAAGACAGCTAGATAGACTGTCCCATTAGCAGCTGTTGTTCCACTCACAAGGTACCAATTAAGCCTTCTTCCAGTCGGTGCAGTAGGACCAGGATTCTGATGACAACATAGGCAATGACAAATGAGACACTGGGAGAGCAAGGAAATCACTCTGGAAGATCAGAGAGAGACAGAGAGCGAGAGCAAGAGCAAAGAAGGAGAAAATGAGACATGTGGACTGAGCCTTGGAGAGCTAGTAAAAGCTTAACAGGGAAACCAGGGATGGAGGAAAGATGAACAAAGGCAGGAAGGGGAGAGGGGCCATTCTTCCACAAGGTCTTTAAAAGGCATGTGGTACCACTACCCCTCTTAGCCTCCATTTCTTTTAACCATTAATGAAAGTGGCAAAGCAAGAACATCAAGAAAAGAACATCTAACCACATCCATGAGTACTTTAAGTATAAATGGTTTACTCTGCTTGTTTGGAGTATGGAAACTCTGCTGGTTTCCCTAAGTGTGTTCTCCTGATTTAATACCGGTGCATACTTGCAATACCAGCACTAAGGAGGCTGAGATAAGAACATCATTAGCTCAAGAGAAGCCTTAGTTCACATCTAAGACCCAAAACTAAATGAAACTAAAGCAAACTAAACTAAAGAAAACCTTACCAACCATAACCTACATTAGGAAAATGAAGCATCTGGCCTCTGTGCAGCTCCCAGTAAGTCATGATACAGTACATCCAAAGATAGCAGCCCTCAGCTGTCTGAAACACCAGGTCCACCTCCAAAGAGTAATTATTGGAAATGTCTGAATGTAACCAAAACAAACTCCATTTCCTTTGAATACCAGCTATTCATGTTCTCGTGGTACTTGTTTTAAGACTTTTAAACTTTCCTCAGTTGGAAGGGAAGCATAATGCCCCATGTTCTTAGTGTTAGTGGCTTATTCTAACTCAGACCAACTGATATAGATCAACAGAGATCATCTTAAAAATTACAACATGTCTCCATGACTTATGCATATGACCTAGCCCAACTGACAATCACCTATCCTAGAATAGCCCTCCAAGTGTGACATTTCAGATAACTTCATACCATGAAGAGGCTTTCAGTTGCAATTGCCTATTGTGTGTATTATAAAATAAATGTCATAGCATCGTATTTATATATATATATAAATCATAAAATATCCAGACATCAGGTTTGGCTAGAATGTTAAAACAGAGAACAAATTTGACAGAAATTGGATTGCCAAGGACTTTTTCATTTGCTTTTAAGAATAAATAACACTTTCACTATTAATGCTTACACATGAGTTGTGTATCAATTGCGTCATACACATAGAAAGAACATACTATAGCAGATTGCCTTTTAAGCTATTACATCTATAAGTCAATCAAAAGAGCAAGTGGGACGAGCAAGATGGCAGACAGAGAAAAAGCACTTGGTGAGCAAACCTGACGGCAGAGTTTACTCTTCAGATGCACCAGTACACCCCTCTAATCCTCGCACTCCAAAGGCAAGATGGGGAGCAGAGACAGAATTGCCCTGAAGCTCACAGGCCAGCTAGCCTGGAAGGTGCAGGGCAGTGTGGCTGAAACAAGAGAGACTCTGCCTCAAAACACGCTTGAAGGAAAGAACTGACTCCCAAAAGTTGTCCTCTGCTCTCCATGCATGTACTGTAATGTGCATGTGTGCACAGGCTCACAAACACACACACACACACACACACACACACACGTAACCGAACTTTTAAATTATTATTTAACACTTATTTATTTATTACTAAATTCACTTATAACAAACACCAACAATTTCTTTACTATTAATCCTATAAATTCCTACAACCCCTTTAACCTATCCACTAAACCTATTGATAATTATAACAACGACTTTCATAACCTTTTAGAATGATACAGTCTCTGGGGCAGGTCCTCAGTCGTCAGGAATACAGTCTTTGTTGTAGATTCTTTAACACACTTAGCAGTCCTTTTTCTGGATCTCTCAGATGCAGGTTCGTCAGGGTAAGTTGGTTATTGCAGTCTCACCTTAAATAAGGCTTCATGCTTTCTTCTCTGTGGGAGACCCCAGCCGTCTGCAGGCCAACTTACTTCTTTTGAATCAGGAACTCAGTTGCTCTGCCTCAGTCCTTAAAGCCAGGCACAGTTTCCCCTAGGCCACTGATCGGACAGATCAAACCCCTCCAGGCAAAAGCTGAGCCACAGGGTCTAGTCCTTGGCCTTTTGGTGTCTTGCTCAGGCTTTCTTTGCTCACCGGCTTCTTTCTGCTTCAGTGAGAGAGCTGGCCATCAATGGCCAGCCCTTTCTTCAGCAGGACTCTTGGAGCTCTCTAGCATCAGGAGCCTCTTCTTCTTCTGGGCTCCATGCACTATCCTTAAATAGGAGGAACTCTGTTTCATCTTAATTTGGGCTCCGCCCACTTAGCAGCTGAAAACAATGTCAGGCCAGATACTTTGTTTCTTCAAGTCTATTGAGTCTTCCCTGTTTTTCCTGACTTCAACCTTGTTTTTCAGTCTATTAAGTCTTTCCTGTTTTTCCTGACTTCATACTGATAATGCTCTTCAGGCCCTGAATTAAGAGACAGTATCAGAAACTCCTATATATTTTCTAAATCTAATTTATCTAACCCCTACACACACAGATAAATTTTAAAAATAGCAACAAACATTTAAAAGACCATCTAGATTTAGGGCTAGAAATCAGAAAAAATTTAAGACATAGTAAATCAGGTGAAGATTTTATTAAAATAGCAGTCTTAGTTGGTTACGTAAGTGGCCAAGTGGGAGTGTATTTTAAACTTAGTAAACTTTAGTGGCTAACCTTAGGATATGAATGCTCTTCCTCGTTAAAAGTATTCTGTGTTGAGTAGAAGAAACAGCGTTTTTGCTTACATCTTCTTGAGGTTTAGGAACTAAAAGGTGCTTGCTGCCCTACTCAGTCAGAGCAGCCTGGCACGCACACAGTAAACTGGGCAGAAGCAGAAAAAGGAATAAGTGCCTCAAAGTGTTACTGTTCCCATAAGTGACACTAATAGTCGCTGCGACTTGGACATCTTCACTAAACATGTTGACTTTTCCTCCTTCATAGTTGCTGTTTCACTTCCTCACTTTGGACAAACTGCTCATCTGAAGGTTTTGCCCAAATAGCAGATGATTGCAAAACAAGATACTGAGTAATGTTGAAAATTAATAAGAAAACTCAACACACTTCTCTGAAATATTTTATTATGAAGACAAAAGAGAAAAACTTAAAAATCAAGGCAGTTTTAATCAGAAAAAAAAAATCATACAAATTAAGATTTGCTTTTTAAAACAAGATTGGTTTTTAGAATTGCAAATTGCAAAGCCCATGAACACACAATCGAGTATCTCTGAAGTTAACATGAAGGTAACCTTGCTTCCTTTATCGGCTTATACATATAGTTTCTTCACTTTTCAAGTTTTCTTTAAAGGGTGAGAAAGAAAGGACTCCTCCCATGTGTGTGGCTGCTTTTTACACTGAGTTAATCTGCAAGGATTACAGAATCGAAATGTTAATTTGAATTAAAATAGTACATGCTATGAGTGTAACATTTCTCAAAGTAATTACCTCTATATTATCTCTGTAGTCCCAGAAATGCTGTTCAATATTTTGAATGAGTGTTGCTGTATCATTCCTACTTTATTAATCAGGAACCAGAAATTGAGAAGATGTTTTACCCAAATTTCCTGTGCTGGCATCTGAATTCAGACCCTGCTCCCATTCTTCCATACTTCAGAGCCCTTTCAGCTTCCATATATAATACCCACTTTCTCACCTCATTTCATGAAACACCACTCTTGCAGGTTTGTAAGAAATATTAAGAATATATAAGCTGTACTTGAGAATTGCTTTTCATATACCCCAAATAAATAATTTTCCCTTCACAAAGTTTTCAATTTCCAAGACCTTTATATTCACACTCCCTGAGCCTGTTAACTGGCTTGTGGGTTAAGGGTAAGACAGGAATATTTTCAAGGGACTGCTAGAGAGTGACCAGATAGGGAAAAGAGGTCTTACTTCATAGCCAGTACTCCCTTGATGCATCTTACCATCACCTCTGCCAACCAGAAGCTGCGAGAGTACAGTCTCTCACTGACATTCAGAAGTTTATAACAATGGTCAATAGATGTCCACCTGTAGACCAAACCAGCCTGTTGCCCATGTTTTGTTTAACATATTTTATTTTGCAGTTGGGGGAATGGAACACGTGATTTCATCTATGCTAAATAAGTTCCTCCTCTGAGCTATCCCCCTAGCCTTTCATGTTTCTCTTTTCAACTTTTTTTTTTGAGACTGGATCTCACAAACTTACCTAATCTGGTCTTGTTCTCTCTATAAACAGCACAGGTAAGCTTTGCGCTGTAATTCTCAGTTCTTGAAGTAACTAGAGTTACAGGCCTACACCCCAAGACCAAGAATACATGCATACATGTATACATACACACGTACATACATACGAAGTTTTACTGCAACAGAGCCATATTCATTTATTTCAATGATTCTACTTGGCCTGTAGTTACAGCGATGCTGGAAGATTTAAACAATTCCAACAGAAACCCACGAAGCATAAGCTATTTTTTGTGTGACTTGCTATAGATAGAAAACAAAAGCTTGACAATATAAGGCAGGAGCAAATATAAGAACCAGTTATCATTTGGTTCCACCTTATTAATACTCACATGGCGAGAGTAAGGCACTCAGTTCTGCGGCCAGAACAGAAACAATCTAACCGAGTCCCTTGCCTCAGAAAGCTTCTGAATGCTTGTTCTGCCTTCAGTACAATGGTTACGGGTGACTTAGGGTGTCACCCAGGACTACCATAAAAGAGACAGACAGCTAACCCCACTACAGTGACTAACAATATACTAAGTTGAAAGGGTAGCCGAGCACAATATCAGATGCTACTGCATATTACCTTCTCACTGAGCACAATAGAGAGGAGCAACACGCATTTGGTAGATTTACTACTTATCTACTTATTAATTTAATTTTGGAGTGCTGGGAATTAACCTAAGGCAGTGGGTCTCAACCTTCGTAATGCTGTGACCCCTTAATACAGTTCATGTTGTGGTGACCCCTAACCATAAAATTGTTTTCGTCGCTAGTTCATAACTGTGCTTTTGCCACTGTTATGAATTGTAATGTAGATATCTAATATGCAACTCCCGTGAAAGGGTCGTTCAACCCCCAAAGGCGTCATGATCCGTGGTTTGGGAACCTCTGAACTAAGGGCATTGCGCACAGTATGCAAGCACTCTGCAAGTGAGTTGCTCTCCAGTCTTTCTGTGACCTCATCTGTATCCCACTATCAAAGCAGCCAGAGGTAGACAATGCAGGCAACAGACTGTCATTATAAGTGAGACACCATTCCTATTTCAAATACATGAATCAAGCAGTTAAAAACTATGCTAATAATAATGATCATTGGGTGTGGTGGTATAGAGCTTCAATCCTAACAGGGAGACAGAGGCCCATGGATATCTGTAAGTTCAAAACCAACTTGATCAACATAGTGAGTTCCGGGCAGGCCAAGGGTACATAGATGCTAATAACATTAGATTCTTCTTCCTGATAAATATCATCTGATGAAGGGAAATATAAAGAGAAAAAAAAAGGAAATGAAGCAAAGCTCTCTTCTTGTTTCTGACAAATGGGAGAGAAGAAAAATTTGTATCCAGTGAACAGAGGAAAACACCAGATTGAATAATTCATAAGTGGTAAGAAATGTGAGAAGCGTTCATGTGTACAAGTATGTTCTTCATGCCCAAAAAAGAAAGCCTGGCTTAACAAATCCAGGTTCTTAGTCTTGTAATAAAGAAAAGAATAAGAAAGAAAATCTGGCAGTAGTCGCATTTACCACTTGTGTGCAAAATGCTCACAAAAGTCAGATGGAAACCCCTCTCCCTGGAACTGGAGGTGTGGTTTCGTGGTAGAACACTTGCCTAGCATGGGCAGGGCCATAGGTCTAATCCTTCCCACCTTAAAAAGGGGGGGGGGTAGAAGGAAGGGGAAGAGAGGGACTGAGAGAAGAAGAAAAGAGACTCTTCCTGAAAAATGACGGTAAGTCATACACAGCCCAGAGACAGAAAGGCATGTATTCGACATCCAAAACTGATTCAAGCATCATCCTATCCTAATAATTAGTGGAACACTTATTTACAGCCAAACACCGAAAAGAGGTTTGCTATGGATGTTTGAGAAATCAAGCCCGGAACATATGACCTACATTTTAACGAGCCCTTCAACTTAAATACAAGTGAGGAGAAGCTTGTGTTCAGATCACCATATCTTCTGTTTGTCACAGTAGTCATCTACATAAATCGCTCCCAACCATTTGTTTCCTAAGAAGGGTTTCTGATTTGTCATACATGTCCTCATTCATTGGTGCAGTGCCCTGGCAGAATCAGAGATTCTAAACTTGTCCAGGAAAGGGTTTCATAATTCATCATGCCTATCGCTCCGCTTGGCACCGAGAACCGTGACTCCATCCAAAGCGCATGCTCTCAGGCATTCGCGGTTGACTAAAGGGACCAGATTTTGATGAACTAATATAGGACAAAGGGAAAGAGGCTGATAACACAGACCCTGTGGTTGAAGTGGAGAAAAAAAAAAGGAAGAGAGAGAATATGAGAGAGGGCACCAAGGGATGAGGCCAGGAGTAAACTGAGGGTCCACCCCTTAATGATTTCCCAGAAGGAAAAAAACAAAACAAAACAAAACGTGTGGTTCTGCTAGCTGAAGAAGGCTGTTCCCTACAGTTAGTGAAGATTCTGCCAGAGGAGTGATGACAGGCTTGTGAGGAAACAGAGAAGGACAGGAAAAGGAGAAAAGGGGAGCCTGGTGAGAGAGCAAATGTGCCCAGGCAGATTGTTTTGGAAAGCGTAGTGCCAGCCAGCTAGCACGGGAAGTTCATGTTGAGGGCCATCCGTGAACTAGGGTATCCACTGACTTTGGCATTGGCAAGGCTGAGGGAGGCAGCGAAGGCATACAGTGGACAGTGAACGATTCAAGGATCCAGGGATATGCCAATGCTCCTTGAAGGGGCCACTTTCTCTAAGAATACAAAATATTCCAAAAGAGTTTCCAGTTTCCACTGTGTTCCTAATGATTTCAGCAGTGAGCCCTCTGAATTTAAAATTGAGATTCACTCTGCTGAAGAGTTTCACCTTAGAAAGACAGAATGCGATCAGGAGAAAGGGATATGCCGGACTATTGTTGGGTGGAAGCATTCAGTCAGACTTCTTCTCCTGCTGAATATTCAAATGGGAGAACTACGCAGGACAAAGAGAAAAATGAATGTGTTTGTGATTAGAATATGCAAATGAATGCCTGCTTTCTGCCCAAATCCCTCCAACACATCCTTTGGTTCTGTGCTTTCATTACCATCTAAGTAGGAACTTACGTTTGTTGTTGTTTTTTGTGCATCTCTTCAATTTTTCTTATAAAAAAATTGCTCTGACATTGAAAGAAATGCAAATGAAAGCTAGAAAATAGCAAAAGGTCTATCAAATTGGCAAAAATCCAAAAGCAACAATGCTTCACGTTGATGAAGTGGTGACAAAGTAGAAACCCTTTTGTCTCAATGGCCTTGTTAAAAAAGAAAAAAAAATCAAAGTTTAGGAGGAAAACTTGAAAATTATATGTCCCAAGTATTTTAGTTTTTTGACTCTATACACACAGATACCAATCAAATGATCAAACATATATGAGTAAAAAACATCACTATCAAATATTTTATAGGGTCACAGAATTGGAAATGATTAAAATGCTCACCATCAGTGAGCTGGCTTGTTAACTTATGCTCTATCTTTTCAACAAAAACACCCAGCAGCCCTTAAAGAGCTGATGTGCATCTATAAGCTTTGGCACATATCACAGATCCCCTCAGTATATTAGATAGTCATAGGCTAGAATCATAACGTGCTTATTATAACACATTTTAGCCAACGTATCAATGGTAGGGTCCAGTGATATTTTACAAGGATCGTGAATGCAAGGACAACATTTGAAAGTTATCATAATAAATTGCAAACTGCGTCAACCCCTAGACAGTGGCAGAAATTGAAAATTTTTGCTGTTCCTTCTTACTTCATTTTTTTTTTCATTTTTTAAAAATCTACCTACCCAGGTTCCTCCATAATGTGAATGCGTTTACTCTGACGTTTCCTGCGTCTTCTCTAGAAATGTAGGGTTTGCAATATCTCACAGGTGGGTACTTATCAAGCCTGAAAGCTTTTCACTCTATATTGATGCTGCCATTCTGTGTCCGGGATAGTCACCAAGTTCCTAACAGTTCCTGGAATGTATGCATCCTTTCTACGCAGCTCTCATTTCCCTGTTGCCGACTTCCTGCATGAGCAGTTGCGGGTATCCACACCCAAGCTCCCAGGGGCTCACGCAAGAAGCAGAGTAAACGAAACCCCAGCGCTCCTTTCGCAACTCTCACCATGGCAAAACTGCAAATTGTATCTCAAATAACAAATGGGAGAATGTCCAAAGGAGAACCGTCACACCTCACAAAGGTAGAGCTAGAAGATGAATGTTGAGCTGGATTGTTCTCAGTCCTCACCGCACAACGAAATGTCCTAAAGAACTGTGATTGCACAGAGGTGCCCAGGCTTCCTTCAGCCATTCTGAAACCAAGTCTATTTTTGATCCACTACCATGTCTGATAGTCTGTTAACTTTCCTAAGCCCTTGTCAGGCAGATGGAGACACAGAGTACCAGACAGGTTCAATGATTTGCCAAAGGTCATTCACCTACTGGTTAGAAGATGTGTTAATCAGAAGAGTTTTAATTGCTTGTGTAGCCTGCATGGCAGTGAACAACTTAGAACCAATTTTACATAAACTTAATTTAACTTGTTATTAAAGCACAAACTTACAAACTTGATCTTCACATCCAAAACACGAGTTGTTCTATTTCAAGTTTTACTATTTCAAGTACTTCTATTTCTATTTCTAGAAAGTTTTTATCTTCCCTAAGTAGCAGCATTACTGATGATACTTCATGTTGTTCCAGGATGAGGAAGATAGGTCTCCTGCTGCCTCGACTGTCCGAAGATAGTCCCTAAGAACATTGTGTCTGGCACACCTTAATTGCCTTAACTGCTTGCGTCATAACTCATCAGTTCAGCAAACAGAAATAGGACAACTCAGCAGAGGATTCATATGTCTTAATAAGTGACTAACAGCTCACGTCATCTCTGCATAAAGCTCGCCTTGAAGTCCAGTACATATGTCATTGCTAAAATCACCACCTTATGTTTAAATCTAGGAAATCATCTAAAATGCATCCCATTCCAACAAGGATGTCAAAGTTAGGGCTACTATTACTGTGATGAAGCACCATGACCAAAGCAACTTGGGGAGGAAAGGGTTAATTAGGTTACAGCTCTGTTTTACTGTTCACAATCAAAGGAAGTCCTGGACAGGAACTGAAACAGGAGCTGATGCAGAGTGCTTGGAGGGGCGCTGCTTACTGGCTTGCTCCCCATGGCTTCCCCATCCTGCTTTCTTATAGAAACCAGGACCATCAACCCAGGGATAATACCATCTATAATGAACTGGACCCTCCCACATCAATCACTAATTAAGAAAATGCTCTACAGGCTTGTCTGAAGCCTCCCCTTATGGAGGTATTTTATCAACTGGAGTTCCCTCCTCTCAGATAATTCTAAACGGTATCAAGTTGACATGAAATGAACCAGCACAGGAATTAATGCTGAGATCTTGACTTTAAAAATGCTCTTTGAATAAATAAATTCCAGGCCAGGTCTGATTATTATGTATGCTTTTAATTTTTTTAACCTTTACTAAAATGTATTATTGTTTATTGTGTAACTATATCTATGGTGTGTACCTGTGAAGAGAACCATGCACATACCATGGTGCGTGTGTGGAGGTCAGAGAACACCTTTTGGGAGTTGGTTCTCTCCTTCCACTGTGGGCTCCAGGGACTCAAACTGAGGTGATGAGGGTTGCATGTTCAGTCTGTCTTGGACAAAGGACAGAAAGATTGGGAGTCTGGAAACTCCCTGGTGGAACCCTGAGTTTAGGTTCACAGAGCTCTGCAGCTAGTCCAGCCAGTCATTGGCCTTTGCCTAGTCTGTACCAACCACTCTTTCCCAATGCAGAAAAAGGCTCTTGCAATGTTAATGTTGGGGGTGGGTTGTTTTTGTGTTTGTTTTCCAGAGAAAATGTCAACCCTAATGAAATTTTTAAAATTCTCTGTGAACTATGGAAGTAAAGCTAGATTCCAACTTCAACAATAATTCCACATAATTTGCCTCCTTTGAAAAGGGAAAATTTAGTCCATGCCCTGGAGAACCTATTATTATGTGGTTGTTTGTTTTGTTTTATCTTTCATTTGTTGTTTTATTTATCTTCGTTTATTTTAGTTTATTGTATTTCCACATGAGAAAGTAGTTCATTTGAAGATAAACTTTTATTGTTGTATTTGGAAAAGCCTCATTAAGTCTTGTAAACTAGTAAATGCTCCATCTTTTATTTGTCCTTTCAATGACTTGATAAGTCCTGTGGGTCTTTGTCTGAACTTGAAGATATGAAATTTATTTATTAATTCAAAAAATATTTCATGACCAACCTAAACAAGCTCGGTTGTAAATCCCTTAACGATATTGTCTTAATACACTGTGCTCTTGCAGTTGTGTAGTCATTACACTGGGCAGTTTATGACACATGAAAACATAGGACTTCCTTACATTGAATTCCTCACAGGGATCCCTTTTTTATGAGCACATTACAGATGATTTCCTTCTCAGAACTCCTTCCATTGGGCCCCAGCTCCTGGAAAAACATGAGCTACCCTGGCAGTTGCTGATCCTGCTTGACCATAGCTGTCCTCTTTTCTGTTTATCTCTCACATTGACTCCTTAGTCTAAATACATAAATTAAGGCTGAGGAGGCATCTCAATAGTAGAGTACTTCTCTAAGGATGGAGAAACTAGGTTTAATTCTTAATACTACAGAAAAAAAAACTATATAGGCTTTACCTTTAAAAATAACCTATGTAATCTTTTCTGCTACTCAGTATAAATTAACAATTCAAGTTTAATTCCTCAAGCAAATGAATACAATCTTCATTGGAAAACAGATGAACTAGTCTCTAACAAATGGCCTCTACTTCTTACCTGTATATAAGCATCACCTTGTAAAGTTGACTACTTAGATAACAAATGATAATTTCTTCACATCTTACATTTGAAATCATCTAAAAATATGTTTTCCCTGGAGTGTGATATTTAGGGACTCACATCATTATGCTATGTGGATATACCAGGTTATAAAATAGTAGGTCAGAATATTTATTTTTTTGCCACAGGCATTAGTCACCATTAGCCTTGCACCCTTAGTCATTGAAAATTCACAAGTGAACATGTGCTACCCTATGAATTTTTCTTTCTCACATCACAATTCTCCAGTGATTATGAGACCTTAAGTAGGTCATCATAATGGCAGAAATGATCATTTTCTTGGCAGTGCAGGATGGAAAGACAGCCTTGCACAACTAGCAATTTTCCTGCTGGCTCACCTGAGAGTAACCATAATACAATTGGGTTTTCCCTTGGAAATGTGTGGTGATAGCCAGAATCAGGTCTCCAAGTTTTCTTGAACTATTATCAGCATGCTTTAAGTATTCCTGAAGATGGCACCCACGGTTGTCTTCCAACCTTAAAGATATGTAGTAACAGAAATATGTGTATCATACACACACACACACACACACACACACACACACACACCCCAATACACACAATTTTAAAAAGAATCGTTATAAGTCAGACAGATACCCAAAAGGTGACTTCTGATAACTGGGTATTGAAAGAATTTATTTTTAAAAGAATTTATTTTTGAAAAGCATCAGATACAAAGAAAAATGGAAGAGAGACCTAGGGTTAATAACTATGAATCATTCATAATTTGATCTCCCTGTTCATAGTCTCAAAGAGATTTTTATTAGATATTGGCAAATATTTCCAAATACAGAAGCTCCAGATCAATCATATTTTGTTAATTCTGTAACATTAAAAGTAATACAAATTATGTGGGACATGGTTGTATAAGGATTAGAAGCTATGAGATTCAGCTTATGAACATTCCACATTTTTCTCTCACTCCCTGTAAATTTATAAGTTGAATGGCACAAAAATACATTTTGGAATACATTATTTTGACAATCCTTCTTCATTGAATGGAAAGTTGCTCATTTAAAAGAAAATGCAGCAAAAGTTAGGTTTCTGCTGAACTAGCTGAGATCTCAGGTGCTTTAGGCTAGAAGTTTGGAAAACACTCAACCTGCTGGCTTTTATCCACTTTTTCAGACAACATGACTGTGGGTAATTTCAGCTGCTGTCCTAGGAACGTGGACCCATCTGTCTGCAAAATTAGTGAACATTTGATGGAATGAAAAAATAGGGACTTTAATTTCTGTGAAGCAAAAGACCGAAAGGAAATTTCTTAAGAATGATAAAGTCAAATGAACATGAATATAAGAGCAACAACTAATGGTTGGTGGGAAGGCTCAGTGGTAAGAGCACGGGCTGCTCTTCTAGAAGACCCAGGCTCAATCCCCAGCACCCCCATGGCAGCTCACAACCACCTGTAAATCCTATGGCTAGGGCTCTGTAGATCTCTCCCTGCCTTTGAGGATATTGCATTCATGTGATGCACACTCATCCATGTACGCAAAACACCCATGCACACAAAATAAAAATAAACTAAGATTTATGGACTGGCTGTGATGCGTTAGGTGTTGTATCAAGTAATTTAAGGGATTCGTGTGCCCGGATATTTCCAATAGGCTTATGATGTGAATAGAACCGTCATTCTGTTTTAAAGACAAAACCATCAAGGCTTGAAGAAGTCAAGATCAATACAGGGAACAGGAGGGAATGAAATTTTCATGGACTAATCCACCATTGTGCTGAGGATTATATTCCAGACGTGAACAGGTCGCAGAGGGAGGTACAGCTCTCTCTGACCTGTGCCGTACCTACATTCATATCAGCAGGAAACGAAAGCATCTGGCCAATAGAAAAAAAGGCAAAGGATGTATATGCTTTATTCCTTTGCTGATATAAACAGCATCCAGAACATACCACTTATACTTCAGCTATTGCAAATTGTTGTGAGCCCAAAAGTAGGGATCTGTTTTTTTTTTTTTTTTAATTCATGACTATGGAAGAAAGCAGCAAGGAGAGTGGAAATGCAGTGTTTCTACCACGATAATTAATTCTCTGCAGGAAACACCAGGAGCTTTTCAGTAAGAGGTAGTCTCCCTACCTTTCAAATTACTTCTGAAAGTAGATCGGAAATTGAGTTTAGATGAAAATCTAACTATTTGTGGCCACTGCCCTTGGTGAAATCATAATAGGACTTTATTTTGCCTAGAAGTGGACATAAATATCTCTTTAACATAGATATATAAATGTATATAGTGTGTGGGAAAACCAAGATGGATTTAAAAGATCCGAAGCAAGGAAGGCATTGATCTGTTATTCATTGACCTGTTATGAATGGACCGATTAGTCCATTCATTCATCAAAAAAAGAAATCCCGGGCTAGAGAGATGGCTCAGCCGTTAAAGGTTAGGCTCACAACCAAAAACATAAAAAAAAAAAAAAAAAAAGAAATCCCTTCTTTTGGACTCACAACAATTTGTAATAGCTGAAGTGTAATGTAAGTGACATTCTTAGGAGATAGCTGGAAATGTTACAAGTCAGGGCTCAGTGGTCCTGATCATTGGGATCCCCATGATCAAGGTCACTGATCATTAAGCTTTCATTAAAAACTTTGCTTTGTCTTAAATCAGAATAAGTAGTGCCCATCAATTCCAATGGGTTTTCTAGGTTAATATACTGATTCACTATTGCAAAATACAGTTAAATCATATGGCATCAAGTATTTTCAAACAAACCTGAAGTGAATTTGAACGCACTTGTTAGCATTTTTTAACCCTGCTTATCTTTGTATTATTTTTAGTGATTTTTTCTAATGACAATAGGCATCTTTCACAAATATGTATATATATAATATTTGTATTAATTCTTTAAAAATATTGTGCATGAATATGATTTATTTTGATCATGTTTACCTCCATCCTCCTGCTAATTCTTCACAGACTCACCCCTAAATTTTCCTTCTCAGTCCCAAGTTCACATCCTTTATTTTGTTTTAAAGCACACAGAGTGCAACTTGTACCGCATGTATACTTCCAGGTGTGGGATCACACCCTTAAATACAACTGACTCACCCTCAGAAGCCATAAGCTTTCGGTTAGTCCTCAGCTATTGGGAAGGGGCTCAGGCTGGAATGTTGTGTGGCTTGATCCGGTGTGGATCTTGTACAGGTAACCACAGATACTGTGGGTTCATGAGAGCAGTGGTCTTGCCATGTCCAGATGACCCTGCTCCAGTCTACTCCCCCCCAGCTCTCTGATCCTCGCTGACCTCTGGCTCCTAGAGTCTTTCCATTCCCTCTTCCTCAACTGTCTCTAACACTCTAAGGAGAGAGAACGTAATGCAGGCATCTCATTTTTGGCTGAACACTCAGTCTTTGTACTTTAACCCCGGTTGTCCTGGTTTTAGTGAAAGGCATGACGGTGACTTTTGCTGTTGTCACTTTACCAAGCAATTCACTCTGATGATTTCCAAGTGAATATCCTGTCTTCTGGGAGTCAATACAAGTACCACCTAGTTTGCGTCTCGCTTAAGGGACATGATCTACAGCTGCTCAGTAAGTAGAGGGCTCAATGATTGGTCTGAGATTTCAGCAAATTTTATTCAAGAATCAGAGCTTCATATATCTGACTCTATGTTTCTCTTAGAAACTACTACACCACCCGTCAGCTTCCCTAGAAGCTCTGGTTTACTTCCGATCTCTGTCATATCATCCATTTGAACCCAGGGAGAACAGTTACAAAGCTAGAATAACTACCCAATATGCTGAATTCCATAGCTCTAGGGAGATCCTTCCTAGGATTTGTCTAGAATGACAGTTGATAGCTATGGGATGACTGGCTTACAAAAAGTTATCGGGTATGTCACAAATCACCATTTTGCAGATGTTGATTCTTTTTCGGTTTTGTTGTTGTTGTTGTTGTTTGAGACAGGATTTCACTTTGTAGCCTTGGATATCCTGGAATTCACTGTCTAGATCAGACTTGTCTTGAACTCAGAGATCTGCCTGTCTCTGTCCCCTGAGTGCTGGGATTAAAGGTGTGCACCACCACCATTTGGCCTTTTTGTTATTTCTTTCTCCTTGTTCTTTCTACTTTCATTTTTTCCTTTATTTGACTTATTTGATCATGAAAACACACTTTGAAGAAGATGGCTTCTTGGAGAGTCCCTTTGGTTTTCCCATGTCAGTTTTTACTTATTTTAATAAAATGGGTATCCTCTTTCCTCTTCAAGTAAATTTGCTAAGTGAATTGCATGTCTGGAAATATTTTAAACAAAGGAAAGAAGGACGAAGACATGCAGCTCATGGTAGAAGGATGCGTCGTGTCTCACGTGCATGAGGAGTGGGTTCAAACCCAGAACCACAAGAAGAAGCCAAAGGAAAGAAAACATGGCAATGACTCCAATACACTGAGAGCACATCAGATGGTAATGGGGGAGGGAAATGAAGAGAAATTTGAACAGTACTCAAGCCAAGTTTGAATCACTCCAAGATCCATGTTGTGGATCATCATGCCATGACGTAATGAGGAAGAAGCATGACAGCATGGGTGGCAGAACATCACACACTGCGGAGAAGAGAGGGAAAAACCAGTGAGGGGCTCAGGCTGGAATGTTGAGTGGCTTGATCTGCTGTGGATCTTGTACAGGTAATCACAGCTGCTGTGGGTTCATGAGAACAATGGTCCTGCCATGTCCAGATGAATTTTTCAAGGAATGATACAAAATTAGCATAAGAGTTATCTAAGAGAAAGGTGTTTTGTGGTCTATGGCCATGCCACCCTGATCTCAGAAGCTAAGCATGGCTGGACCTTGTTAGAACGTAGATGGAAGGAAAAAGTGCTGTCTGGATGCCTAATAACCAACTCCACCTTTAAAAGGAGTCTCTGGATGGGTGTGGTGGCACACGCCTTTAATCCCAGCCCTTGGGAGGCAGAGGCAGGTGGATCTCTGTGAATTCAAGGCCAGCCTGGTCTACAGAGTGAATTCCAGGACAGAGAAACCCTGTCTTGAAAAATTTTGAATAAGAATAAGAATAAGAATAAGAATAAGAATAAGAATAAGAAGAAGAAGAAGAAGAAGAAGAAGAAGAAGAAGAAGAAGAAGAAGAAGAA
>CAJQZJ010001638.1:14498223-14519088 GCA_907164525.1 Lophiomys imhausi | reverse complement strand
ACACACACACACACACACACACACACACACACACACACACACACACATTTATTTATGTATAAACTCCAGGACCCCATTCCATAGAACTTTATTAACTACATTGGAGATGGGTCTACCCATCACAGTTGACTTAATCTAAATAATCCTGTAGGGATAAGACTATTGTGTAATTAAAATACTGATTTCTGTAAACCCACATCCCCTATTTCTGGTTACAATCCTTGTATTTAGAATCTCTTGTCTGAATGTTGTGTAAACACTGCTCCTCAATCATCCCCTGATTTGCCAATAAAGCAGCTTACAGTCAATTATTGGGCAGAGAGAATAGGGCTGGACTTCCTGTCCTCCAAGGGAGGAGGAGTTAAAGAGAGGAAGTAGAAGGGTTCAGACAGGCAGAGGCAGGAGAGATACAGCTGAAGTAGGAAAGCCCCAAAGTGTAAGTGTCTCTGAGATTTACTCCTCAGGGAAGCAAAATTAGCTTAGCGGGTTAAGAATAGAGTAATAACTGCTCAGTTTTTGTGTAGTGAAGCATGTTTAACAAATAATATAATAGAGCCTCGATTAATTGGATGATAACCAGGTAAAGAGAGAAAGTGTAAAACAAATACAATTGTATAAAGTTTACACTAACATAATCTCTCGTGGACATTCCTAGAGACTTGTCTCTTTGGTTATTCTACATCCTGACAAGTTGGTAATCAAAATTAGCCATCATGGTCAGTAATGTAAGCCTAATTCACTATCTTCACCAGGTGGCATTCTTTCCTGGGACTGCATGGAAGTGACCTACAATAAAGTCAAGATTTTCTTCGTGGAACTTCATGTGTGTTTTACAAGCTGACACATTCCTCTTGGGTCAGGTTTGTACACTAGCTAGTCTGTCAGGGACAATCTAGACTCAAAACACATTTGTTCTACACATTTGCTGGATATTTGAGTGGCTCCCAAGTCAGTCAAGAGAAAACTGCAGTGCCTGCAATTCTGATTGTTTCCTAATTGCTCCTTCAACCTCATTCTTCCTTGTTCTGGGATCCGGTAAACTGAGGTTCATGTTACTTCATCAGCCAGTCAACCTGACTTTGTCTTCTTATGGCACTAGCCACTACAAGCTGTGGAAGAGAATCCAGAGGGCTACACAGGTATGAACTTGGGACCTTTGCGCCCTTAACTCCTTCCTAGACTGATGGCATCTCTAGCAGTGACTCCCCACAAAGGCCATAGCCTGTGTCAGCAGGTTCTCAACACAGCTACCCCCTGCAGGATCCTGTGGCCACCCTTTTCCTTCCCATTCAAGCTTAGATTGCTGACTGATCTGTATTCACTATCTCCAGAATGCTTGCTTGCTGTCTTCCTTCCTAAACCCTACTTACAACTTTGTGACCCGACCTTGGTTAAACTCTCCTCCATTGCCCTGCTTGAATTGTCATTGTGTTCTGCCAGTGTCACTGAAGTGAATGGTCTCAAACACCACCCTGGCTCCCAGGATGCCTGCAGCCATATACTAACTACAAGGTAGAGCCACCATAATTAAAACAACTCCCATTGGATTGTTCAGGGGTTATTTGCTTAGTGACTGGCGTCAGTCAGTGTTCATTTTTAAAATATCTACATGAGCAATCATTCACTGCTAAAATCTACGAGAGCTGGATATCAGCAGATTGAAGATCTTCAGTATTAAGCAACCTAAAGCACGCAATGACGTAAAGTACGTCATTTCTATTGAGGGTCAAATGGCAAGTACCATATCAAGTTATTTATGTATATTTTAAATTATTTTAATCCTCACAACTGTTCCATGTGATATAGTATTCTTTTACCAAGTGGCAGGTCTGGAGCCAGGCTCAGAGAAAGAATTCTGTACATAATGTAATATGGATAGGCAGGCAGCTAGGGAACTGGTTTGCAAACACAGGCAGAATTTAGAACTTGTGTCACTTAATGTCCCTAGATGAAGAAATGTCCAAGAAAACATAAAATGGGTATACTAAATGTTAAAAGTATTTTCCAATTTATTTTTGTTGTTAAATAGGCGATTAAGAATATAAAATAAGCAAAGACCTGCAGGGTTTCATTAATTCTAGGCTTCAGAGTTGCTTTTGCAACTCAGGGGAACTGGAGCTATTGTAAAAATTAAGTGTCTCCCAGTAGCAAAAGCAATTCTGAATTCACCAAACACGCACACACATGCACAAGTGCGCACACACACACACACACGCACACACACGTACACACGCATGAGTATACACACTGGCAAATACAGACTTTCGAAGGAGTCTAACTCTGGTGTTTAGTAATTCTCTCCTGAGAAAGGGTTAATCTTAGGCCTCCTTATAAAGCTCCTTATAAATAATGGTTGTGTTTACACAACCTGGAAGTACTGAATTTTCCCCTGAATGAGTCCTTGTTTGGGCATACTGTAAACAGAGCTTGTGTTGGGAAGAGGGCCTCTTTGTCTGGCGAAGCTCTGAGCGCTTAAGCAGCTGCTTGGTTTCACTCCAGAGGTGTTTGCATTTCACTGACAGATGGAGTCGGTTCCAAATTGGTTTCAATCAATACATACCAGACAAGTGGTGGAGGATCATCTCTTAAGGGGAAAAAGGGGTGGGGGGGGGTGGGGGAGAGACAATCAAGCCATTGTGTCTTATTTTTCAAAAAAAAAAAAAAGTAAAATTTTACCATCTGGTATTAACTGATTGCCACAAAATTTGCTGCAGCGATGTGAGACTGGATGGAATGTTCATGTTCAACGCTGCTTATTTTTATGGGATTGGGTGTTATTTGTGTGTTCTTGCTTGTCAATTTTTCCCTTGAAAAAGGTACTCTGTGTGTGCGCACCAAAGTCTTTGCACAAACTGATGCTCTTGTTCCTCTTTCCTTTGGCTTCTCTAGGGGGCATATAATTCCATGTGTAAGTACTAGATATACTTTAGAGTGCAGCAATTTCTTAGATGTTCGATTGAAGTCAACGAGACATTCTTGTTTTTTTGTTTTTTGTTTTTTTTTTTTTTTGGTTTTTCGAGACAGGGTTTCTCTGAATATCTCTGGCTGTCCTGGACTCGCTTTGTAGACCAGGCTGGCCTCGAACTCACAAAGATCCGCCTGCCTCTGCCTCCCAAGTGCTGGGATTAAAGGCGTGCGCCACCACCGCCCGGCTAAACGAGACATTCTTAAGGCATTTTATTTTGACAGCGTTCCCTTGAATACAAGCACACGTTAATCGTATTCTCTAGTTTTCACTCCTAGCATCCATTTTAGCCCAATGTCTTCCTGACCTCTGTCCAATCTTTCAGAAATAGCTGATTGAATGAGAGGTTTCTGAAGATAACCTCTCGAATTTGTTCTTTCTTCCTTCTGTTTGTTGCCTCTTTCTTTGTCTTTTGCCTGAAGATGATTTTATTTCATATTCACTTGTAAAGATACTGGATGAGTGGAATAACTGATATGACAGTTTTTCATCACTATAACAAAATACCCTAGGTAAGGTATAAAGAGCAAAGGTTATTTGGGTCCATTGTTTAGAGGTTACATTCTGCAGTATGGCTTATAGTACTCTGTTCAACTGCCAGATAGAAATGGGAATGAGGGAGTCGTACAGAAAACTGCTTACTTTGTGACCAGTAATCAAAGGGGAGAAAAGAAAGCAGGAGTTTCATGATCCCACTCAAGGCCATGTTCCTAGTAACCTAAGGCCCTCCCATGAGGTCCAGTCTTGTGAAGCTCCATCACTTCCAAATAATGCCACTGTGGGTACCAAGCCTTGAGAGAACATTCTAGCAAGCCCCCTAAGAACTCATTTCTTTCTGCATATCTCTAAGTGTTACTTACTGTGTCTGTTTTCACAGTTGTTGTTGTCGACACAAACCAGCTACCTATCTAAAGATACTGGTCTGAGATCATAGTGGGCTCTCTCATGAACTGGTAGGATCAATATGGGAGTGGGGGGGTTGAAGGAATATGACTCTTCAGATGCCAAGACTGCTACTAGCTGAAGACCCTTGGCTGTCATCCTGATGAGTTACTCCTCTCCACTGAGAGAGCTCCTTCAACCAAGTTCATGCTACATTCCTGGGGCAACCAATATCTGAATACTTCTCTGACACAAGCTGAATTTACATGATAGATTATACATTTGAGTGGTGGACAGGGCAAGAAACTTGCAGTGTAGACGAGAAGGCTAGTGGTACAATTGGCCTTGCCATTTGGTCCACTTGGCCCCAGCAGAACCCAAGTTATTAGATACATTAGTGATAGGAAGAGGGACAAGCCCATGAAGAAAGCCAAACTTTATAGATCCAAGATAAGACCATGTCATCAGCAGTAAACTTTCTAAAACCTGCTTGAGAATCCTACTTGTGTTTCCTACCCCTGTTAAGGATGAAGTTGACAATGAAGCACAAAGTGACCATGGACTTCAAAGTTCTGTATCTACTGTATAAAACTGGATGTGCCTCAATGCACTGGATGCTGAAAATGGAATATCTAAGACCAAAGCCAAGTAGGAACTAAGCTTTCTGGTTTAAGACTATAATACTAGTTAATTAAGATGGCACAGCTCAAACTGGGGTTGGGGCTTTCCATCTTGGTTAAAACTCCCCAAAAAGAAATCTCAGAGCGTGCCCAGAGGTGTGTCTGGTGATTCTAAATCCTGTTGAGGTGACGATGAAGACCAGTTACACACAGACCCATGATCTATTTCTTGGTTTAGGTTGTCTTTATTGGGCACTTTCTTTTCTAGAAGGAATGCTTCCTTTTCACTTGTCAACACATACTCTCATTCTCCTGTGACTTTGACTCCCTATCCACAGGACCCCCTCTTGGCACCTTTACTTAGGCTTAAAACTCTAGCCTAGAAGGGATTAGCATGTAGCATTGCACAGACTAGTGGAACTTTCTTAATGACTAGGGACATAGAGTGCTGGGAAGCGCCATGGAATCCCCTGAACTTGTAACTTGTACCAGTGCTAAGTGGACTGAGGATTGAAAGAGACTAAGGAACTGAGAAAAGAAAACTCAAGGAATCTATATATCTGATTCCATAGAACATCACTGGGAAACTTACACATCCCAGAAAACCTAGCTAATATACTTTGCACAGATACGGCAAAGGGCAAAGACTATCCAGAGGTAATCGCACACGTGTGCCCCAATGTCATAACGCTGTAATTTCCTGGGGTGGGAGGTTAAGGGGATTCATTCCTGAAAACAGCTCCCTCCCTACCATCATAGGTGATTTGGCTTTTAAAACTTGACTTTAAACTCTGAAACAAACTACAAGTTTTAATTCCCTGTTGTGATTCAAGCCAGAAGAGAACATATTACCTTTCAATGACAGGTTTAAGAGGTTTTCAACATTAGCAGAAATGGTGCCACTGGAGCTAACCAGAACATAGAAAAGTGCAAATCTGTATTATTTCTGAACAGCTGAGGTGTGCCTATTTCAAACCCTATACAGATAATCTTCTGTGTGCATGCCCTGACATGCTGCCTCCAGAACTTTCCAGAATGGACTCACAATTACCCATCATGTTCTGTTCAATCAAGAAGGAGGGGATAACTTTATCTCACTTTAACATTCCAAATCGATGTTCTTCCTTTTCGTGTAAATGTTATTGAATGATTCACTGATTGATATGAATACTCTTTTGCACAATGGTCTTAGAATTTGTCCAAACCCACCATCCTAACTCATTACTGGTTAAAATGTAAAATTGTTGAGTCACTGGGGGAAAAAAAAAAAAAAAAAAAACAAAGTTTAGTGGTTCCTCACTGAAGTTAAACATGGAATTTTTTACCTTGTAACCTACCAATTCCACTCCTAGGCGTACACTAAAAATAAAACTTGGTGCCCAAGCAGCCATAACAGCAGCTTTCAGGGTAATGACCTACAGGTGGAAACTACCCAAACGTCCATCAATAGACATATAAAAAATGTGTGGCCTGCCCGCACTGTAGAATATTATTAAACCATTAAAAGGAAGGAATGCATGTAGATGGGTACGTGCCACACACAAATGAACTTGAACGCATGCTTAATGTGAATGAAGTAGACACAAACGTTAGACACAGTATAGTTCAGTGTATTTGAATTTTTCAAAATAGGCAAATCTATAAAGATGGCAAGGTTGGTGGTTTCCAGGAGTTATGGTGAAGAGGAAGTTAGAACTGGTTGCTTAGTGAGCAACGAGCTTTTCTTTGGGGGTAAGAAACAAGTAGTTCCAGAAGTAAGTGGTGGAGATAACATGGCAATTTCATGCATGTGCTTTGTGCCACTGACTTGTATCCTTTAAAATGGTGAAAAATGACAAGCCTTATCGGTCATTTTATAAATTCCCCCAAACTCAATAAATGGATACTTGCCTTATTTCCCAAAGCTTCTCTTGGGCCCGTGGAAATTTTTCTGCAGTACTAACTGAAATGGGTCAACGGTTTTCCCTCCTGGGAAGGAACCCAAGTCTCTGCGCTGAGCAAAACTAGTGAGCTGTTTCACAAGAAAAACAGCTGGCCCTGAAGCCTGAGGCCTTTACAGAGCTGCTAACTAAGCCTTCTCCACATGGCTGAATTCAAGCTGAAGAGCTGTGATTCTGAGCTTTCCAGGTTCTCCTGTGCCACACCCAGCTGTTAATAAGTTGTTCCAAACTCTACATGCCCCATCTTAATAACTAGCTCTTCTCCCACCTTGTAGGGTCCCATAATCATGTGGCTGCTCAAATGAGAAGAGCAGAAACCACTGACAATTTGGAAATCAGACAGACTCCAGAAAAGGAAGCAAAGTCATGAAAATATAAATTTAACTTGAGGTGTTCCATTAACACAAGCCAGAGGCCTAGAATTAGGACTCAAGGATTTCTAAATTTCCAAACGGACAGAATAGTGGTGTCTCTGGAACAGAGCCATGTAGCTAAGGAAATTTCTAGAGCAGAAGCTAGGCTCTGGCATCCTGGATACATGGGAATTTATGACAACATTTGAAACTTTTGCAACTTACAAGGATACTTTGGTCTATCTGGTGACAGCTAGTCAGAAGAGCTGTCTGTGGTCTAAATCTTACAAAATAAGCTACAAGTAGCACAAGTTGAAAACTACAGCCTCCTCTGTCCTGGAAATGGAACACTAAGAAATGGAACAGTTAGGAACACTAGTTTTTAAGTTAGAAGATGGTCACATGTCAGTAGGAGAAAAATATAAGTATTAGGAGGTAGGCCGGAGACAAGCCGTATAATACAATACCTCAAAGTCTTGATGTGGCAGTTTTAAGCACAAAATAAAAAAAATATGTGTGACTTAGGTTAATAGAATACTAATTTCTGATCACACTGTGGACGATGGACAGATGGAAGGAATCCTGGAGCAAAGGCACAAACATTACCAGGGCAATAGGGGCTCTCAAACTCTGTTGGTACAGACCAAGGGGGATAACAAGGGAATCTAGAGAATTCTGTGAGGCGCGCTGATAGTTGGAATGTAGAGGAGGGGAGACGGTGGCAGAGTAAAAACTTACTGCTAGTTCAAACAGAAGGCCATGGCATCTGATGTTCTCTGCTACAATACACAAAGCCGGTGTACACACTGTGGAACCTCTAGTGAGGTTTCGCCAATGATTGCCTTAAAGTCGTGCTAACTAGTCCAGCTGTGCTAATGGTACACAGTCCAGTTTTTATTTTCCCCTCTTAAAATTTGTTTCAAACTGATTGTAACTGATGGGTAAACACACACAGGAATGAGTTCCCAGTTTTTTTTTTTTAATATTCAGCACAGTGTGATCACAGCCACCCTCGCATGCAACAGCTCCATGGGTCTTACACCCATACAACTGTACCATGGGTTTCCTTTTTTTTAATATATATAATTTATTTTTATTTCTTCAAGTTACATCTCAATCACAATCCCCTCCCTACTCCCCCCCCTCCAGTCCCACCCTTCCACCCTCTTCCCCCTCAACCCACCATCCTCTTCCCTTTTTTTTCTTTTTTTTTTTAGTTTAAGGTGTATCTTTTTCCCCCCAAAGCTCGCCCTTTCAGTCCAACAAATGGTTCTTTCTCTTATAACAATAAATACAATACAAAACAACAGAAATAAATAGGCCACAATTATGAGAGTTATATGGCTTAGCATAAATTCCCAATGCCCAGTCCGTATGTATTTGGCACCTGACTTTAATATTCTACTATCTAACCATCTCCATGAGTTTAAAGGTCTATATCTAACTCAGCTTTCATACTAACTTGCATCATAATTTTAAAAACATCTTCTTAGATCCAGAACACCCTCTTGATTCCTAAACAACTCAAATTTAACTATGAGACTCTAGCTATCTATTCTTCAACGACCTCAGAGACCTGAGAGAGATAAATATATATGATTATATAGGAAGTGCAGGGCCCGCACCTTCCAAAACTAAGAAATAACATCTTTGTCAATGTAAAAAGTAAAAAGGATAGCACATTGGATTTTGAGTCTTGATTGACAGTGAACAATAACATCTGTTCTTATATGCATGGGCCCTTGTCTTTTGTCTGTTTGCATATTATGTGCTCATCTTGCTGCTTAGTGAAGTCTAGTGACTGAATCCTGGAAAGTCTTTGGTGTCTTTTAATGTCCTTGGCACTGTCACCGGAGTTCCCTGTTAGCTGCTCCCACAATTCCCTGTTCACTTTGCCTCCCTGTGACTGTCAGCCTGACAAGATCAAAAATCATCCAGAATATAGAGCACTGGGCCTGTTTATGAGAAGCCTTCTAGATTAGGCTATCTGAATTGGGAAGACTCACTGTGAGTGCGGACGGCACTACCTTCCGTCGTATAGGCTAGTGTACCAGGCTGAGTTAAGGAGATGAACTGAGCATTACTTTTCTGTCATTGTGACCAGCTGCTCCACCATTGCTGCCTGCTTTTCCCTACCATAATGGACTGCACCCTCAAACTGAGCAAGAATAAACCTTTCTTTGAATCACTTTGTATACAAATGAAGTCACACCAGTGGGAAGAGTTACTAGCATACTCTCCATTCTCTCTCTCTCTCTCTCTCTCTCTCTCTCTCTCTCTCTCTCACGCCCTCCTCCTTTTCTAATCTTTTCTAGTTGTTCTTTTATTTCTGCAGTGAGTATCCTAAAGTCTCTCCATCCAACTGTGGATGTTCAAGCCAATGATTCCAATTCTCTACTCTATATTTTCTTGTCTACTTCCAGTAGACACCTTCATTAAAATATGTCTGACATGCAAAACCAGCCCTTCATTTCCCACAGCTTTATCTTTTTCCATATTGCTATTTCTACCAACAGAATTAAACCTTGAGTCTCTCAAGGTGTATCTTGAGATATTCTGTATCTGTATTCTGTATTAATTTATTCCTTTTTAAAAGGCACATTAATAGTGTCTGTTTTATGGCAGAACACTCCAGCTCTGCCTAGTAGACCCTGGACCTCTTACTCCTTAGCCCTGCTCCACCACCTAAATCCTATTAGTAAATTGTGTGGGACTGATTGTTTGTGGGAACCTTTCAAATTTATTATCAGTTTGCTTTCCTGTCTCTGCTTTCCTGTCTACTTCTCAGCTCCTAATCCCGTCCGTTTGATAGGCTTCACCCATCACCTTACACAACTCCCAGTCCTTACAATCAATGGAGTAAATCACCTCACAGCATGGATCTGATCATATGCTGCTTCCTTCTACAGAAACTACCGTTGGGGGCCCTCTAGCCTCAGCTCTCACAAATCCCTGTCCTCCTTCCCACACTCCATAGACGTGACTACATTGTTCTGTATTGTGTTAACTTGTCCTGGAGTGATATGAACAAAATGTCTACCCAAAATAGAAGAAGAAGAAGAAATTCTACTCAAGCTTAGCTCAGTGAGCCAAAAAGTATAACCTGGGTTACTTGGAGAAACATGGGCAAAGGATTACCTATAGTAGCACTGGGTGAGAGTTCCTATAGGAGCATAGGCAACTGATGGATAATTATCATTCTGAAGAACCCCCCCAACATTAATTGCTATATATGCAGGGAGGGGTGGGGAAACTCATGAGCACCTCCCTCCCCTCTGTGATGGAACACTCCTGGGCCAAGTCTTGTGGAAGCCCCCTGCAGATCATCAAAAGCTGGTGAGAGAGGGTGATGAACATGTCATTCAGGGAAGACAGTTTCACAGCATTGACCTTTCTTCAGGGCGCACAGGCATGTTTGTATCCAGAGGGCGAAGGTCAACATCAAGGGTCTTTCTCAGTCATTCCCACCTGATTAGTAGAAAGACAGTTTCCCTCTGAACTTCAGCTTACTTATCCATGTAGACTGATTGGCCAGAGAGCAGAGGGATCCTCCAGCCTCCACCTCTTCAGCACCGGGGTTAGTTAGAGGCACTTGCCACCAGGCTTAGAGGTTTTGACCTTGGGTTCCAATGCCAGCACAGCAAGCATCCTCCCATCAGAGAGATCTCCCAGCCCCCTTATCACCGAAGTCTGCTTCAGAAAGTTGTAATTCTCTGCCCCCATAGACTCTTGTGTTTGAATGCTTGACCCATAGGAAGTGACACTATTAAGATGAGTGGCCTTGTTGGAGGAAGAGTGTCACCATGGGGGCAGGCTTTGAGGTCTCATATGCTCAGGCTAGGCCCAGTGCATACAGTCTCTTTCCTGCTGCCTGTGGATCAAGATGTAGAACTCTCAGCTCTTTCTCTCAGCACCATGTCTACCTATATATCGCCATATTTCCTGCCGTGACAATAATGGACTAGACCTTTGAAATTGTAAGCCAGGTCTAATTAAATGTTTTCCTTTATAAGAGTTGCTAAGACCATGGTGTCTCTTCACAGCAATAAAATCCTAACTATGACAGCAAAAAAAAAGAAAGTTGTAATTCTCACAATCCTAATCCATGTAAAATGGAAACTCATAATGATTTACTGCCCATTTCCAGGCTGACTAGCAATTCTGACCATCTATCATATGCTGACTGTCTGTTCATATATCCTATTTATGTAAAATTATTCATCACATTTTTCCTTTTCAATTTTTTGTCTTATTGTTGATTTGGAGGATTTTTTAAGTATTCTGGACATAAATCTTTCATGTGATGTATATATTTCACTATTTTATCTATCTGTGTTTTACTTTTTCATTTTAATGTCTCTTATGATGACAGTTTTAATTTGGACAAACTCCAATTTATCCTTGTTTTAAATTTTCTTTTAATATTAGTGCTTTGTTGATCTAAAAATGACTCTTCTGCCCAAGTATGTAAAATGCATGATGCTTTTAAAATAGAAACTGACAGGCTGTTTTTAGAACATATGAAAATATGAAGGATTTAGAAAAATTTTAAATGACATTAAAAATTAAAAGCAAATTTGGAGAATAAAAGTTGCTTAATTTCAGTAGTTCCCACAAAAGAACCCTTAGAAGATATGAATATAGTAATTTTGTAGGAACCAACCAATAAATCAATGGAGTGGAAGAGTGTAGAAGTAGATTTACACATACAAGATCAATTGATTTTTGTCAAGGGAACCATGTCTACTCAATAGATAAAAGAAAGTCTATTAGATAAATTGTTCTAGAATGTCTAGTAAAATATATAGGAGACATTCACTTTATAAGCCCAGTTGTGTATGGTAGCATACATCTGTCACATACTTGGGAGTTAAAGGCAGGAGGATTACTGAAAGTTTGAAGTTAGTGTCACCAACAAAGTGAATTCCAGGTCACTGAGGGTTATACAGAGAAACACATCTCCAAAAGAAAAAAAAAACAAAGCATATTAATTGTTACCCATCACACACACACACACACACACACACACACACACACACACACACATACACACACATCATTTGTATTGGATTATGCTGTTGAACAAGGCCATATAGCCTTTAGTTTTTTTCCATTGTTGGAGTTTGTGTGTCAGTGTGTGTGTGTGTGTGTGTGTGTGTGTGTGTGTGTGTGTGTCAGTGAGTGTGTGTGTATGTGTGTGTGTGTGTGTGTGTGTGTGCGTGCGCACACGTGTTATACTTGTGGAGAGCAGAGGTTGACACTGAGTGTCTCCCTTAATGGTCCTCATCATATTTTTTGAGACAGGGTCTCACTGAATGTGGAGCTCAACCATTCAGTTAGACAAGCTCTCTAGGAATTCCCAGGGAACTTACCATCTCTGCCTCCCAACAATAAGATTACATGCCTATGTGAATGGTTAGGGTTTGGCTTTTATATCGCTGATGGGGATTCAAAACTCAAGTCCTCAGCCTTTACCAATTTTGCCAATTTTAAAGCTTATCTTCACCTAAATATGTCTCCTCTTTGACCTTCTTTGGCATGTTAGTGTCCTTCAAGGTTAAAAATCAGATGTCAGCTTCTTTTTGAAGCTCTATGTGACCCTCCTTACCATAGACTATTGGTCTGACGCTTCGAGCACTCTCCTTCTAGTACTTCACGCACTGTACTGTGGTCAAGTATGCACATGTGTGTCCTTGTGTGCACCATAATCACCTTCCAAAATAGTGTTTTCCTGTACCCACTCTGTTTGTCACAGAGTCCTGTGAACTTTGCATAAGAGACAGTGCCCAGAAGAGTGCAATGTGCAGCAGAAAACCAGTGAGAACATACTTCGTCCTCCATACAGAAGCACTGAGGAAAAAGAGGTGGAAAAAGGGGGAAAGGATGTGTTGGTTTAGTACGGACATAGAGACAAATCAAACATAAATGACTTTCAGGGACTGTCATTTACCCAGCCACTAATAATTCCCAAGCAGAAACACATCAGCAAAACTGGACCAGACCTTGCTTGAGTAACTAAAAAGCCCTTATAAAAACCATCATATTCTTTTCTTGATGAGGAAACATTTACAAGTAACACTAGAAAAATTGCCAGCCATTAAATGTGACCGTCCCCTCAATAGATGTCTATGTCCTTCTACTTGCAACAGACATGTATAAGGCCAGTGCTGCATTTCTCTTTGTATTGCTGTTATAGACAATTTGGATTCACTTTGGATTTGTCACTGTTGAACCTTTCAGTTGATTTTACCACAAACTCACTGTTGAGATCGTCACACTCTTTCAAACACAGCTCAGACAGGAACACTGGGCTCTGCAGGGCTCCCTGCCTCTAAGACAAAGAGTAGTTCTAAGGAGCAAAAAGAAGTGGGAAGACAACCATGTTAAGAGACCATTTCCTTTTAAGTGTTCAGGTTTTAATTTTGGTTGAGCCACACAATGAAGCTGTTTGTTGTGAGGCTCAGCTTGTTTGTGAGACTCTGTGTCAATGGAGTCCTGTTGATTGGAAATCATACCTTTGTTTCAAAGGGCAAATTGTTCTAGCTATATCAGCATTTTAGGGTTGACTTTTTTACATGAAAAATATATTGTGCTTGTCAAAAAGATGGCTTTCAATGACTAAAGAAAACTAAGATATGAACGGTGGTTGCTTTATTGCATGGGGTATATTTACTTTTAACCACATGCAGTCTCTAAAGTACTTAGATGAATAAAACTGCTACCTGTAGTATTATTGTCATCGTCCCAACTGTGAATAAGATTCCTTAGACATGCTGAAATAAAGGACAAAGCCATTGTTGAGGCTTTTCATGTGATTCCACACTCAGTCACCTCTCTGCCCCAACTATCCCCACCCTCCCACCCTCACCCACTGCATCCTCCTCCAATACCGTTCATTCACATGTGTGTACACAGCATTCACAGGCAGAAGCAAGCAGAGTGATTGTAAGGCCCAGGAGTCTGCTGAGTCCAAACAAGGATGTGTTTCCTACTCTGGGGAAGCCTATGAATATCGGAAATATTCTCCTCTCCTCAGTCATTTGTTTCTCGGCCCACACTTAACAGCTCCTTTCAGCCTCATTTGACACTAACATCCTTGGCTTCATCTTTGTACGTAATGTACAATTTTCACTTCTGGACCCGTATGAATTGAATCCATTCTTTTGACTCAAAAAAAAAGTTTATGTTGACTATTTATTTTTAGTTTTTTACTATATTTATTTATTTATTTGTGTAATGGAGTGGGACATGTGTCACGACGTATGTGTGGCAGTCAGAGAACAACTCTTGGGAGTTCACTCTCTTGCTCTACTATGTGGGTTCCCAGGCTCGAACTCAGGTCCTCAGACTTAGCAGAAAGCATCTTTGTCCACTGTGAAATCTAATTGGCCCCAATTCTTGATATTTTTGATAAAAAGTTTTCATCTGTATATTCTTCTATTCCCAGTTAAACAGAAAAAAAAATCCATTGTATTTCCATAAGCAAAAGACAACTCAAAAAACACTGAGATAGGAAACATTTCAGAGAGTATCAAATTATGAATAGGAATATCATCACAGATTACAATGTAACCCATTCTTTTTTTAATAATTTATTTTTTATTTCTTCAAGTTACATCTCAATCACAATCCTCTCCCTACTCCCCCCCCCGTCCCACCCCTCCCCCCTCCCCCCCCTCAACCCCCCCATCCTCTTCCCTTCTTTTTTTTTTTTTTTTTTAGTTTAAGGTATTTCTTCCCCCCCCAACAGCTCTCCTTTTCAGTCCAAAAAATGGTTCTTTTTCTTATAACTATAAATACAATACAAAGCAACAGAAATAAATAGGCCACAATTATAAAAGTTTTATGGCTTAACATACATTCCCAATGTCCAGTCCATATGTATTTGGCACCTGATTTAACATTCTACTATCTAACCATCTCCATGTGTTTAAAGTCCTATATCTAACTCAGCTTTCATACTAATTTGCCTCATAATTTTAAAAATATCTTCTTAGATCCAGAACACCCTTCTTTATAGATGAACTCAGCTTCTCACACAATCAGGATTACATCACAGAAGATGGGCCGGCTCTGGTCTACTGTTAGTGAAAAGGAAATAACTGCTTTGAAACATACATAATTCTAGCTTTTGGAAAAAGCACATCTACAGATATCTTTCTGTGCCTACTTCTTTCTTCAAAATAACTTCTGATAATTGGAGATATGTATGTTTATTCCTTCAGTGAGGCATGTATATCTTCTTCACATCTGCTACGAGAAAGATTGGTAAGTTAGAGGAAATGAGTGGAATTTTACGTAAAATCTGTTTCGATTATTGTTTTTGTTTTGCTGTTTTAGTAAACACAAATATGGAAAAAGTGACATTTTTATCTGATAAAGCTGATAGAATTTTGAAGTACAAACCTGAACCTGAAATAAATTCCAACACTTCAACCTGGTATGTTTCACATAATGAGGGACAAGAAAGTGTTTTAGTGTGTATTCTAAAAGTTGCTCGTCACATGAATGAACTAGTTAATGGTTTCATTACTGTTCATGTAAGTAATTTGGGCTATTATTCTCTGTTAATGTCATAGAAGAAAACTGAGAAGCTTAGAAATGATACCAAGACTCACCACATAACGATTTTGCTGTCTTGTCCCTAAGGGAACATTTGGTTCATGACTTCAGCTAAGCCATAGGAAGATTCTTGGTCTAAGCTGAACACTTCAGAAGACCAGATACTAGAGTTGTATTAAACCACAAGATGCGATGCTTTAGGTCACTTAATGTATCCCCTCTCCGATAAGATGTCTGCGTCCTATTTCAGAAAGCTAGAAATGCCTTCAGTTTAATCTTGTATTTTTGCCTGAGCCTTGTAATTTATTCCTAACTCTACATGCTTCCCTCTGGTTATAAAGAAAAAAATATTTTGATAAATGGGTGTCGCAAAAATAAATAGAGAAAGAGAAAAAAATGTCTCGTGTCTACAAATAAGTCAAACTTATGAATCTCCCAAATGATACATTGACTAGCTGCTTGGGCATGCAATGGTCTAATTGTATAACTCATCTTACAATTAGCTGTGTTCAGTGACTTCAGCACTATGTCCAACTATATGTCATGACAAGGATAGTTTAAAATTTACTGTGATTTGCTTCCAGAAGACAGTGTACCTTACAAATAAAAAAAGATGATTCTACATCATCAGAATGTAAAGAGAGCTGGCCAAGGGAAAAGCACTGGTAGGCCCCAAGGGAGTATTTGCTAAGCCCAGAATAACCAAACTAAGACCTTTTTTTCCAGAGAGGTCAGAGTCCAGCAGAGAAATGGGAATGAATATAAATCATGATTATACAAAGCCTGGCTTATGTGGCAGAAACACTGTCTAAACAGTGATTCATTCTGACAGGGGTAGGGGTTGAGAAAAGCTTCCCAGAAGGAAGTAACATTGACTTTGGCCTCAGAGGATCAATTAAGCAGAGAGCAGGAAAAGACCCTGAAGGCTAGGGATTGGCCATTGCAACAAAGATCCAGACTCGGAGGACAAAGTCAGACAGTATTTAAACAGCAAAACTCTTTTTTTTTTTAATGGATGAAACACGGTGATACAGAGGACCATGAGCCCAAATTAAAGAAAAGAGTGAGACAAAATCCTGAGACGCTGAGAAACGGATGGAAATAAAACTCCATTTTTTAATAATAGATGGGCTGAGAAGGAAAACCAGTTTCTTTGTGTTTGGGTAGGATGTTTCTGGTGACAGTATCTTAGCACCCTGAGGACAAACCAGCTGCAGGCAAACCTGTGACTCATTTGCAATTGTTTAGGGAAAAGCCAATGGGAAAAGCAGGCTTTGTCCAAGAGACAGTGGGAAGAGAAGACACTAAATGTCTCAGGAAACTTGGAGAAGATTTACCCATGAGATTGAATGACAGACATGATAGAGGGAGGGAGAGAAAGGTCAAACATAAACCCTAAAGATGACCACAGGACATGAAAGTGGAAGGAGGGGCTAATTGGGAAGAAGGCACGGTTATCAGGAATGGGAGAGGGACAAATGAGTGATTGAGAAAAATATGACGGAAACACATATGTACATGAATGACTGTATCATAAGAAAACTCATTATGTACAATTGCTATATGCTAATAAAGCACTCATATACATAATATATGCATGTTGTGGAGGATATGTATATGTTTACCTTCCATAAGTTCTTGGTTGACTGGCTAGATGGAGAGTAGACACATGTTCACCATTGTCACTTAAAAGCCCCTCTGTCTGGACAATGTCTCCATCACCTGTCTTTAGATACTCCAGCCTCTGAAGCTTGAGAGACTGCAGCAGCATTCAAACCTCCTGCCCCACCCACCTTCAAGATCCAAACTCATCACTTCTTCCTTTTTGTCACATTGGTACACGTATTACTTTTACTTCTGTATTCTATTCCAGCTAATTATTATTATTACATAATTTATTTACTTTTGCATTCTATCCAAGGTGAATATTTACATTTCTGTATCCCCACAGGTGAGTGAGTATTTTGCAAACGATAATGTTAGAAAGACAGTACACAGCTAACTCATGAACTCACGACCCACGAGGAACTAGAAGGGCCAGGTGCTCTTTGGACGCAACCGCATCCCCCAACTACAGGCAGCCATGAGCAAACTTGAAATGTGTGTCTGATATACCTAAAACTCTCTAGTACTCTAAAACCCACAACCTTGTCACCTGTTTGGCTGAGAAGTTACCTTTATTATTCCTAAGTCAGATATCCCAATGGAATGCAGAGTCAGAAGTCCACCCTTCCATACTGCAGCTCATTCAGGGGTGTGATTCCTTATTCTGACCCCATCTCCCTTCCATCTCCAATCCACAAGCCCCTTTGTTAAGTCTACTGGCACCCACCAGTTATCATTAAATCCCACATGTTCTAAGTCTGTCCTCACAGTGTTTCTTCAACCTTTCTGAGTTAATAGAAATGATTCCGCCTATGCACAGTATTTTCCTTGTAGCTGCCAGAGGTGTTTTCTGTACAACATCCATCACACCAGACCTAAAGAGGGTGGCATTATCTCTCCTACTCTTCCTCTCAAGTTCAAGAAATATCTACCACCCATATACCCATAACATAAGAACATGCTGCCCGTTGCTCGTTCTGTGAGATCTTTTATTGACCTCGGTGTCACCCTTCCGTGATCTCTAGATTGCCTTAAAATAACTTAATAAATACTACCCACCCCTGAACTATCAAGCAACAATAGATCCTGAGCTATGGGAAGGACATCATATTCATACTTGAACTTCTGCCTGACTTGATCTTGTACAGGTCTTATACACACAGGGTCCCACGCCCACTGGGAAATTTCATTCACAAGGTCCATGTCATTGTTTCACAACCATGCCTCTTCCACAAACATCTGAGTTTTACTGTCCTTACTACTACTGGTCTACATTAAGCTACTTCATTTCTCTACTGAACTCAGAGGACTTTCCGGGCAACCCTCCGTATGTCTACATCTTTCCTTATATACACTTTCCACACTAAACGCGGAGCCATTTCTTTCATATACAAGTCAGATCATGTTATTCTGCTGCTCAAAAATACTTATTTGCTATTTCTCACAAAGTGAGATTCAAATTCTTTATTTGGCTATAAAGATCCTGTATTGGCTATCTTCTTCCTCTCTGAATTCATCTTTTATATTCTCCTTTTACACTTCCTCTGCCCCTGCTACACTGGCCTCCCTGTATCTCCCTCAAAATTGCAAATCTGTGCTGGGGTCAGGTCTTTGAACTTCCTCTTAGGAAACTCTTGCTCCCATTGGCTAAGGGTCCCACTTCCTTGGTCTGTTCAAGTGACAGATGAACAGGGAAGCACAGTGGACTGCGTGCTCTCTACTCACTTCTCCTTCACTCCTCTTCATGAATTTCATCATTAAAAGGGATGTTGACAACTACTTTATGCAAGCTCCTTTGGGGCAAAGTCATTGCCATGTTTTTGTTTAATGTGGAACCTCTATCAGCTACAATGGTGTGTGTGTGGCACATGGTGGGTGTTGAATAAATATTGGAAGAGAAGTCAGGCGAGCCATAGTACCACCATTCATTCTGGATCCAGAAATTCCAGTTCAACTTACATCCTCAAGCCAATGAAGTCCCATATTGCTCTTCTCTGAAATAGTGTTACTCACCAGGGCAGACTGAAGACGTAATGACTGTTGGCTCACCTAATGGATGGAAACAAGATTAGCACACAGCAGAGTCATGGTTTTGGATGAGATATGGCCAAGCACCCTGGAACTCTTCACTGTGTTCTGCTGTCCTCTGGGCATGTGATGTATAACCTCCTGTGTAAGAAGGAGTAAAAATGGAATAGACAGAGGGAGAAGGAAGCCCCTACCACATTGTTTTCCTAATACATTAATAAAGCCAAATTTCCATTGTGAACCAAGGGACAAATACTAGGAAAACAATAGATCATTTCCTGTCACAATGGGGGTAATAATGACGATGGCAGTAATGAAGAAGATAATAATAAATCTTTTGCACTCCCAAGTCTCCTCTAAGCCTATCAACAACAAATTATGCTATGAAAAGAAGACAGAAAGAGAACTGTTTTATTTTCTTCTGCATGCAATCGGGTTATTATTAGTTATGTTCTCGTCTATTACCCAAAGAAATGCATACAAAGGGAACTGAGCATTTACTGCACTGGAGGGGATGGCACTCCTTTCTAAGAGGGCCATGGATATCTGTTAGGATGGAGAGAGTATTTGTGACAATAAGAGTATATATTCTTGCAAATTTTCTAGGACAAACCCTGATTGTGCACACAAACTTTTAACTGTTTTACTTTGGACAAATTGCTTACTTTCTCTGATGGTTTGAACAAGAAGAGTCTCATATAGTCTCAGGCACTTAAGTGCTTGGTCCTTAGTTGGTGATGCTATTTGGGCAGACCGAGGAGGTGTGGCTTTGTTGGATGTGGTGCCCCACTGGATGTGGGCTTTGAGTGTTTAAAAACTTGTGCCATTTCTAGCTTGTTCTCTCTTCTTTGCCCTAGAGGTTCATGATGTGAGCTCTCAGCTGCCTATTCCTGCCACCATGTCTGCCATTTGCTGCTGTGTCTGTCTGCCATAATGAATTTTTATACTTCGGGAACCCTAAGCTCAAACAAACCCTTGTATGTTTCTGTGGTTATGACATTTTGTAATAGCAACAGAAAAGTGACTCACACATTCTCTGTCCCTCTGTGTCTGAGCTGAAAAACATAAACAATGATTGCTTCATCTACACAGCTAAGCACAGAGAGCTAAGCATTCTAAAAATCCAGTGGAGATGGGAGGGATTAAAAAAAATGTGTCTTATTGAAATGGGCTCTTGAGCTGAGAGTTACTAGTATTTTTAATGCCTCTAAAATTTTCCCTGTGAATAAAGGCTTATCTGATATTATTATTAACTATGTTTTTGTATTCAGCAGGTTGTATGTCATTCTGGATGATATAAGTACATATTTCTTGAATGCAAGTAGTGTGGACTATTTTTCCTTGAAATGATGATAAACCAAAAAAATAATTGATAATTATTATTACAGGACTCCAATACAATGTATAGAAAATGATCCTGTTATTATAGTATTATAGTTTTCATTAAAAATGAAGGCTTAGCCGGGCGGTGGTGGCACACACCTTTAATCCCAGCACTTGGGAGGCAGAGGCAGGCGGATCTTTGTGAGTTCGAGACCAGCCTGGTCTACAAAGTGAGTCCAGGACAGCCAGTGCTACACAGAGAAACCCTGTCTCGAAAAACCAAAAAAAAAAAAAATGAAGGCTTATATGACACTTTTGATCTCTCCTGATGGCTCTTCACTAGCTATCCATGAAGAAGGACTATGACATTTGCTCTAAAAGGTTTTCATTACAGATTTATTCTACATTGCCTTTTAATGAAAACATAAAGTATTTAGAAAAGAAAGAGAAGAGACAAGGACTGAGCTATAATCCACATATGATTCCAATTTACAACTGAAAAGCTATTGGGTTAAGATGTTCTTATTTTGACAATTACAAAAGAAGAAGAAGAAGAAGAAGAAGAAGAAGAAGAAGAAGAAGAAGAA
>CAJQZJ010001638.1:14463641-14498213 GCA_907164525.1 Lophiomys imhausi | reverse complement strand
AAGAAGAAGAAGAAGAAGAAGAAGAAGAAGAAGAAGAAGAAGAAGAAGAAGAAAGAAGAAAACAAGACACTAGACTCAAGAACACTACTTGTTAATTCTACAGTAGAATCCATCCTATTCAACTTTTTCTTTAATGGTTTGAATAAAGACTAAGGTGACATGCAAATCTAATCTGACAAAATGATGAATAGCACTCATGATCCACTGATGAATTAAAAAGAGCAAGGCAACCTAGATTGTTACTAAAACAAACTAACTGTAATAGAAAATAAATGTAGAATTGTGTTTATTAAAATGTAGAATGTGAATAGCAGAATTTCATGCAGTGCTTAGCTATTCATTCTCATCCTTTGCTAGGAGACACAGCTATTTAAAAAATAAATTATATATTGTTTCCCAGTAACTCAACAGTATTCAGCTAGCTGAGGAGAGAGAGAGAGAGGGACACAAGAAGAGCGTGACCACACATACACACACACAAGGATAAGCATGGCAGTCACCCACTGGAGATTTAACTGAAAAAAATAATAATAATAATTTATCTCACTGAAATGGGATCATGACCTGAAAGCATGAGAAAGGTATGCAGACTAAAATTGCGATAGCTACCGAAATTCTAGGCACTAGAATGCAGAGCCGGAAATGGTGAAAGAAGACGCTAGGGAAACAACACGATGAGTTGGGGAGACTAATATTGCAGCAACAAGACTTTATAATATAAGCATGAGGAATGGACACAGAGATTAAACCAGGAAGCAGCCTGCTGATGTATGTGTTGCTCACACAGGCAGTAGCACAGAGGATGAGTGAGACTCAGAGGAGGGAGAAGTGAGTACAAGAATAATGGCCGGAGATTCAAGAGTGCTCAGCATCACTGTAGACACTCCAGGATTTAGGAGCTGAAGGAAAGAAAGAGAAATCAGTAAAGACCTAGGACACGAAGATCAGAGAGAGTTCCACAGGAAACTATAAGAGCCCCAGGCCACAGAAGCCATTGAAATAGAGCTTCACAAAAGAAGTAATTTTCAGTATTGAATGCAACTGAAATATCCATTAAAATGAGGACTTCAGAATGATCCTCAAAATTTCATGGGCAGACTGAATGTTCGGCTTAATGGATACACCTTTGATAGAGCAGCTGAGGTGGAAGACAAATTAGAGTTTATTTAAAAAAAAATAAGTGGGAGATGAATACGTGTAGCATGTACCCATTCAAAAAGCTTAGTAGGGAAGGAAAGTAACAGAGCGGTAACTAAAGGAATAGTAGTGATTTGGCTTGGTTTACAGAAAAAGAAGGAAGGAAGAGTGGGGGAGAATAGACTTGTAGGTCCCAGGAAGAAAACAAAACAAAACAAACAAAAAAATTGGATTCCACTGGTGGAAAAGTTAACTTTGGTTTCAAGTAGGAGGGGTATGCATCTCATCTTATTGAAATGTATTCAGAGAAAATGTGGGATGTGTGGCTAAGGTGGTGGGTGAGGGTGTCAGAAACAATAAAGGTTAACCATTCTTCAACAAGATCTTATTGTCGTCGTGATGGTAGCTATCTAAGTCCCATATTTTCTTCTTCGATTTCTTAACTTCCATGAAGCAATTCAATGCAGAAGGTGATCTGAGAATTCCTGTTCCTGGAAAGCAACCACAAAGCCTGCTTTCTGATGGTACTGTCACTTGAAATGTCACAGGGAATAGAAGTAGCATCCGAAGGTAACCAGATATTCATATGAGAGAAGGCAAGGGCTCTAGGGTCTTATGGACTGGAGAAACAGAGGTCTCTGTCTTGTTTTCTCCTGTGGTCCAGGCTTGATGTGAGGGTAGTGATGTCAGCTCGTGTGCAGCCAACAAGCCAGCATGTAGCTTAGTCTTGCTCAGCCTGCCTTAGTCAGATGACACATACTCTCACACCAGAGAGATCAATGCTGTGGATGAAGGTGTCACTGGAAGATGTAAAAATGTGGCAAGTGCATTCTTTCCTTTTGCCACTTGTCTGAAATTGATGACCTGTTCTTCCTACCTTCCTTTCCTTGTGACAGTTCTGCAAGTCATCTTACAGAGTTGTTTCCACTCTGCATCCCCTCCAATAATGGCATGATTGCCCTCATCATGACCAGTGGCCTGAGAGAGAGAAAGAGAGAGAGCAAGGCTGGAATGGTGAGAGGTGATGGATACCTCAAGCGTCCAGTGAACAGGATAAGAAACAGACCTGGTGTGGGGGTGGGCAGGCTTCATTGAGCATTTCCTTTAATTGGGGGAACAAAGGGTATTTAACCCTCTGGGGAGTGGGTAGGTTTTCAGGGTGAGTGTACATCGTTGGTGGGGACCAAGGTGCTGAGAATGCCTTATTAGACTGAAAAGGAATTCCAGGTGCTTGCTGGACATGACCTTGTAAGGAGAGAGAAAGTTTAACCTGTAACCTGGCCACCAGGCAACATAACCACCTAAAGGGAGGTAGAGGGGGAGCTGAAAGGCTACCTACACCAGGACAAACAGGTCCAGGAACAAGAGAGAAGAGTCCTATTCCTGATGGACTCAGGACAAAATTTTCAGGGTTTGGACACACACCAATCTCATTCTTGCTCCAGGACAACTGCCCCAGTCACATGGCTCCCCTGGCCACACACAAACTGAGCCACTGGAAGCAAAAGAACCCCTCACCCCAATTTTTTTTTCATTTTCAACCATACTAATGCACAATTCAAACTCGAAAACTTGATTTGAAACCATGCAGGAGAACACAATGGGCGAAGAAAACTCTGGGAGCTGTTATATCTATAAAACCTCTATAGAGTTTTTAGCAATACAAACTTGGCCTATGGGGTAAACATTCAATCAATATGGTATTTGGTGTGTTCTATTTTGAAGGGGTGCTTTGCAAATATGTTGTACCATAAGATCATGTTTAAGAGACTGTAGAATACCAGTTACCTACCACATAAAAGCAGTTGGAGAGGTTTGGTGACATTAGCATTAGGAAAAGAAACTGGAGACAAATCTATTAAGGACACAGAGTAGGCTACTTGGTGCATGGGTTCCATGGAGCAAAATTTAGATACAACAAAAGGGTCAATTTTAAGAAAAGGGAATCCTCATTTGTGGAGTTGTGCAAAACAAAGTCTGTAAAGGTGTTTTCTGCATGAAAGAAGAACTGAATGTCTTTCAACTCTTAGGTTTTTACAGTGTTTTGAGCACCCTTTATATATTTGTGATGAGACACAGAGCACATGAGTTTTTTGGTTTTTTTTTTTGTTTTGTTTTTGTTTTTTTTTTTTGGTTTTTCAAGACAAGGTTTCTCTGTGTAGCCCTGGCTGTCCTGGACTCACTTTGTAGACCAGGCTGGCCTCGAACTCACAAAGATCCGCCTGCCTCTGCCTCCCAAGTGCTGGGATTAAAGGCGTGTGCCACCACCGCCCGGCTAGCACATGAGTCTTAGTATCTGGTGAGATATTGGATACATTAAGGCAGAAAAGTGAACTAAGATTAATTTTTAAGGTTTGTGCCACAATGATTTGGCATTACATTTTGAAAGCTGGCTTAACTCTATAAACAGTAAGGCAATTTACTACTCAGAATAATGAATTCTAACTCATGGTAAGGATGCTGGAGGAGGGTGGCTGTGAGATTTTTCAGAACTCAGATTTTGATAAACTACAAAAGCATTTTGCTATTGAAGAGACCCATAGAGCAGTCATGGAGGTCAGGAGGATTGAGGCACACATGTAAGTATGTAGAGAAAGACAATAAGTGAGTATGTGATGGGCAACCAATGTCCAGCCTTATCCCCAGATAAATTAATAAGAAAATGGTGATATCAGGATATAATTGGACACTAGGAACCCAGGGAAAGTGGTCCATATACACAAAGTCGTACGTGATTGTTGCCAAGAGACCTACAGATGTCTGATGTCAACCATAGAGATAACTGATTACAACCACCTGACAACTGAGTCGAGATTAAGTACAAACATGGGGATTCATGGCATAGATAGGAAGATGTCTTAAGAAACAGAACTTCACAAAGGATGCTGTCATTCGAACAAAACAGCAACCAACAGACTGGGGGAAGATCTTTACCAACCCCACATCTGACAGAGGGCTAATATCCATAATTTACAAAAAAAAAAAACACCTCAAGTAATTATATGCCAAGAAACCAAATAATCCAATCAAAGCATGGGGAACAGAGCTAAACAGAGAATTCACAAAGGAAGAGTCTCTAATGGCCTAGGGACACTTGAAGAAATGCTCAATATCCTTAATCATCAGAGAAATGCAGCTCAAGACAACTCTGAGATCCCATCTCATACCTGTCAGAATGGCTTAGATCAAAAGCTCAAATGACAGCACATGCTGGTGAGGTTGTGGAGAAAGGGGAACCCTCCTCCATTGCTGGTGAGAGTGAGGGCTTGTACAACCACTATGGAGGTCAGTCTGGCGATATCTTAGAAAACTTAGAATAGCTCTGCCTCGGGATCCACCCATACCACTTCTGAGTGTACATCCAAATGACTCCGCACTGAATCATAAGGAAATTTCCTCATCTATGTTCATAGCAGCCTTATTTGTAATAGCTAGAAACTGGAAACAACCCAGATGTCCCTCAACAAAAGAATGGATTAAGAAACTGTGGTACATCTACACAATGGAATATTACTCAGCTATCAGAAACAAGGAAATCATGCAATTTGCAGCCAAATGGATGGAACTACAAAAGCTCATCCTGAGTGAGCTAATCCAGACTCAGAAAGATGCACATGGCATCTACCCACTTATAATTGGATTTTAACCATATAGTACAGGATAACTATACTACAACCAATGCACCAAAAGAAACAGGAACATACACTTGGCTACCTGTTAGTGGGACACTTTGCCCTAGTGGTGCTGCCATGTAGACCCCCAGTGCATGAGGAAGCTCTTAGCCCTCATATGTCTGCTGAACTGCAGTGTTGAGGGGGGCTGATATGTAGTGACACCCCACTTCGTAGGAATAGGATAAGAGGGAGAGGGTGGAGAGGATGGAAGGGAGAGGTAGAAAGGGGGTCCTGTGATAGATATGTAACTTGAAGTAATAATAAACATTTTTTTAAAAAGACGGAAAGAAACAGAGCTTCAGGAAGGAACTTGAATCCCAATCTGGAATATTATTGTGACTATTCCCCTTGTTCATCTACTTTTACCTCAAACTCTGCCTTTTCCATCTTTCTCTACAACCCAAATGCTGTTGCAGATCCAAATTCTCCTTGAAACAATAGTAGTTGACCTGATTATTGTTATAGCAAGAAGTCTCTGACTAGACAGGCAGGGCCTCCTTGATCAAAATGGCTATTGAGACTCTACAGCTGCTACCTTGCAGATGGAGGCAACAAGAGGCTGCTGACAAAACAGGGATGGATGAAAAAACCAATATGCACTCATCAGATGAGAATCCATTCTTTTCTAGTATACTTCAGGAACCCTTGGGCTCATCCAGACCATAGAGAGCTACAGAATCAGGTAAGTGACCAATACCATGACACCATGGGAATCCCCAGGTTCTGCCTCTGCCAAGCATTGCTTTTGGGTCTCAGAGTGACCTGATCCCTCCACTGTGTCACTTCTGCCTATTAGTGACAAGCACCAGCCTCAGTGTGCACGGAAATCACACCTAAGATTCAAAGCAGTATTTGGCATGGAACATTTTTAGTCTGCTGACCCAAGGCTGCAAAAGCATTTCAGGTTCTGCCCCACTGGAAGTTACACAAGAATCCTTTTAACCTCACTCCACTTGTCCCAACAACGGGATGATGTGTCTCTACTTACTCTCACACTCCTAAACAAACCCACTCTAAGCCATCCCAGGTTACCTTAGGAGATGGCTTTTAGTGACATGAGAGGCAGGTTTCAACTACAGCAATTTCTTTCTTTTTTTTTTTTTTTTAAATGATTAGTCCCTAAATCTCTTAAGCTCCTGCCATAGGTGTGACCATCTGAGATCTCCAGTATCTCATTCATGGAACAATGTCCAACCATGGGGAAAAAAATAATCCTGGATAAAATGCTATTTAATAATCAGGTAATATGGGGAAAAAGATCAGTGACGTGTCTTTGTTTTATTGTTTGTTGCCAGTGTTTGCTAATCTACACTTGCACATTAGCTGTGCTAACTAGGTCAAAGGATACTTTTGGAACTTGTAGGTACTTTGGTCCTGGAGCATCACAGAATAGCAATGTGGCACTTTGGAATGTGGCTGTTAAACTTTTTCTTCCGAGTTACCTGGAGGGCTTGATAAAGTATAGATTGCTGGGCCTCATACCTATAGCTTCTAACTCCATAGGTCTGGTGAGGCCCAAGATTTAGCATTTCTAACAAATTCCCAGGCGATGTCTTTACCACTGGTCCAGAAAGCAACTCCTTTGAGATCAGCATCTTCCTAGGAGTTACTTCATTTAATGCTGATCAGAACTCTGTTGAGGGGAGCCTTATATTCATCTTCAGGGTAGAAAGCAAAGGCACACAAGAATTTTTAATATTTGTCTTCAGCTTCTAACCCAGAAAATTCTAGTCTGAAATTTTATTTTCATAGCACCAAGCTCCATGCCCTTCCTTTAACTGTTTGGGGTCATGTAATGACCTATATTTATAACCTCGTGAAGACAAGCAGTTAATGGCACATCACTAATTTCATCTGTTTATTTAGGGAAAATGCTAAACTTTTGAGTACAAGAGCTAACAGATTTTTTTTTTTTACTAAAAGAATAAAACAAAACAAACAAAATCAGTGAGCTTGATAGGGTTTGTCTTCACAAAAAGACTCATGTGTTGAAGACTTGATTCCCCTGTGCAATGTTCGGAGATAGGCTTAGGAAAGTGATTGGTTCATGTAGGAACTGACCTAATCAATGTATTATCTATCCACTGATGGGTTCATAAATATGAAGGTATCATTGGGAGGTGCTAGAACTGTAGAAGGTGGATCTTGGTTAGAGAATGTGGATAGATGATGATAAGACTTGGTGGGTGTACCTTGTTCCACCCACCTCTCTGTCTCTCTCTGTTTCTTCGTGGCCTTGAGGTTAGCAGTTTTTCATGATCATGTTCTTACACCATGTTTCTATCTTGCTGCAGGCCTAGAAGCAACAGCTGCAACACGCTGCAGACTACAATCTATGAAACCATGAACCAAAGCAAATCTTTCCTTCATTAAGTTTTTTTTTCTTTGCTATAGTGACACATAAATGACTAACACAGGAAATTCAAAGCTTTTTAAATGGATTTATTCATTGCACATTTATATGAAAAAATGTGCAAAGTCTAAGCTTGAAAAGAACATTACAGCGTTAACAACTAACTTAGAAAATTAATTCCATTTCCTGTAGCCAATGTTAGCTTTTAAGTTTTTAGCTACTTTTTAACCTTTCCCTTGTATTAAGAACTAACGTTCTGTTTAAATGTTATTGTTTTTCCTAGCTAAAAAGTAGTGTCTCTGTATAACTTCCCTTTGAAAAAACATTTTATTCCTTCAAAAGTTTAAGCAAAAAAAAAAAAAAAACAACCAAAGGAACAAACAAAAAACAACAAAAACCATGAAGCTATCATTAAGAGTTTCTGGTTATTTTTCAAAACTATTTTCTAGTTAAATATACGACCCAATATGTCACAATTTTGTAAAAAACATACTCGCTATGCTCCATATTTGAATATTATACACATAGTTTACAAATGACAACACCATAATTCCAAGGGGATTAATTTTTAAGGGGACTGGATAGAAATAAAAGCTATAGAAAAGTCTTTGGATTTAGGTTCAAAAATATTCAATTTGAGTTTCATGTTTTGTTTTGTTTTGTTTTGAACTAGATCTAACTTGAAACCCTCCCTGAGGACTACCATCATGGTACCAGAAGCTGTCATGCAAGCTTCCAAGGGAGGGATATAACCAATAGTCAATCATATTCAACTATGACACCTATGAACCACAACATTGACCAACATGATACCATAACCCTAAACATGACATAGTGGTACATACACTTTGGATGTAACCAGCAGTTCTCTACATTATGAAAATCGTGCCTGTAACTAGAAGCATAGCCCCCACTCAGAGCTAGTGTAGCCATGGGTCTTAGAGAAGAAACCACCACTGCCACTTTACTAAAGCAGGATGTCCCTAACTGCATTCTAAATACTTGTTTTATATCCACAGATAAGTGTAGTTCTCACCCCCGATTAAAGATGCTTCTCTTTGCAATAGAAGAAACCATTATGTAAGACCACAACTGGTAAAAAAATGTTGAGAACTTTATGATGCCCGATCTCAGCTGATGAATCTACAAGTCTTGCACCCAAGACTCAGGGATCATCACGAAAGAAGGACCCAAAATATTGAAAGACCCAAAGGAACAGAAAGTTTCCTGAAAGATTATATCTTGAAGAAATGTCAGAGCAATTATATCCATGAAGTCTCACCAATATGACCTGCACAAGAACACCAGTAGACATCTAATGTGGGAAAGGCAAATATCATGAGGCCTCAGCATTGGACAAAGAATGATAAGCAACTAAGGAATGTTGAGAGCAAGAGAAACAGTCTTTCCCAAAAAAAGAGCCTCTGAACTAGTTACATGTGGCCAGCCCTGAAATCACATACATATAAGGAACATTGCACAGACTGAGTAGGTTGTATTTATGTTTCTAAGAAAAGAGGCCATGAATTTGAGAGAGAGAGCAATGGGAGTACATTGTGAGGGAAGTAAAGGGAAAGAGAACTTATGTGGTTATATTTTAATTTCAAAAATAAAAATAATATGACAATTTTAAAAACAAAAATAATCTAAGAAAGGATTTGACTCCATTATGATGAAGTTTTTTTTTAATAAGCATCTGTAGATTCTTAAAGATGCATGTAATATAAATAGTCATAAGGCACTGAAGGTAGCACATTCAACCAAACATTCAAACCACCACATATATCAATATATTATAATAAAGTTAATGAAAAGACTATGTCATTCAGAATACCTTATTATTTCATATTCACCTTTACCTCTATAATGATGTTGGATGCAATATCAAAATGTTCAGATGAAGTTAAATGAATAACATGGGCATTGTGACACGGTTTCAGGGAATTACACAAGCAGTATTTGAACACAAGCATTGTGACACCACCATATACAGTCTGATAATTAAAGAGACTAACAAATAGCTCATGGGTAGGTTGTATATACCACATGGATACTCTGGACAAAGGAACGATTCATGGCTCAAGTAGGACAAAGCAATGTGGCATAATATTTTACCACATTACTAGAAATAAAGCACAATTTAAAACTTAAGAATTGTTTATTTCTGAAGTTCTCTGTGGTTTGTGAACCTATTTTTTTAATTTAATAATAATTTTATTAAATCCAATATATAAACTTTAACATATAGTCAATCTAAAATTAACTTCTACATTTTTTATTTATTTATTTTCTACAGATTCCTTCATGCCAGATGTCTGAACTCCGAGTGTCAGACATCTGTAGTGGGCCAGGACCAGGAAAGCATTTGCATTAGAGGGTTTTTCAGAACATTTAACATCATTCACTACAATAAACTTACATTGTAATACAGTTACAAAAGTCAATTTTAAAAATATTTTTTATTATTTCAGTTATGCAAAAGTAGATAAATGTGGACAAAAGCCTAGAAGATCTGTAAAAAAAAAAAAATAGTCTAAGAATAGTATTTCAACTGAGAGTGAAGGTCATGTTTTTCTACTTCTTTGCATTTTGTTGTTGTTTTTTTCTCCCTTTCTTGTCTTACTATATCATATATTAATTTGACCACAAAGGAAAGAAAATTAGTTAAAAGATGGAAAGAAATATCATAAGAAAATTGTCAAAAAAAAAAAAGAAAAAGAAAATTGTCTACTAAAACGCTGTAGCTAGCCTACAGGGAAACACCACCAATCCACTGCTTCCACAAGGGCAAAGTTTTGTTCCAAATGGACTATGAACCAAGAATCATGAAGATAAATGGAGATATTCAACTGACTGCTGCCTCTCTAAGAACAGATGACCTAGTAGTTTCCTTTCTTTTTAGAGTTTTCATTTTATCCCCCATACCAAGGAAGGCCAAGGATCTCTTAAAAGTGTAGACTGGACATTGGAAATGTGTGCTAAGCCTTATAATTCTCATAATTGTGACCTAGTTATTTTTGTTGCTTTGCATTGTATTTGCTGTTTAAGAGAGAGAGCCATTTGTTGGACTGAAAGGGGGAGCTGTTGGGAGGGGGGAAGATATACCTTAAACTTAAAAAAAAAAAGGAAGCAGATGGAGGTGTGTGAGGGGAAAGAGGGTGGGAGGGTGGGACCAGAGTAGGGAGTAGGGAAGGGATTGTGATTGAGATGTAACTTGAAGAAATAAAATATAAATTAAAAAAAAGAATGTAGACAAAAGCAGTCAGCCACTAAAGCCTGTAGCCCTGAGCCTGTAACCCCCACAGGGCCTGAATTCCTACACAGCCCAGGCAGTATGGAACTTCCAAGTCCAAAACATGAGCATTGGTCTGAAATTGTCTTCTCTGCATATCATGATGTTTCTGACAAAGTTTTTACCACTTCTGATGTCATAATAACAAAGTCCATTCCAAAATGTGATCCCAAGGGGGAAAAAAGTGAAATAATGAAAGGAAATCAAATGGATAAGGATCCAAAGAGAAACAAAGAGAAGAAGTCATACTCAAAGAATATGCCTAGAGATTGAAATTCTAAATTCAAATGTTTAAGTATTCAAGGAGATAAAGAGCAGAAAAAAATAATATTAAGCCAATTAATTATTTAGAAAAGAAAAGATAGGCAATGTTTTAAAAATGAAGTAGACATTCTTGAAATAAAAATTAGACCAGGCACAGCTAAAGAGAGAATATGTAAATATAGATCAAAGAAAATCACCCAGAATGCAGGTGAAATATTTAATGGAAACTTCAAATGATGGCAAAAAAAAAATATTCCTGGGAAGTTTTACAGGACTTGAATTACATAATGAGTTATACTAAAGTATATTTAATAAGTGTTCCAGAGGAAGTTAAAAGAGGAAATGGTGAAATGATTGTATTTTGATCATTGGCTTCAATAAATAACTATGTGAGTGTCCAGCTTAAAGGAGCTGTCAAATACCAAACAGAATAAAGGTAAGTCTTCACATACCCGTGGTGCTTAGGACTCAACAATAGATGGGAGATTAGCAGAGGACACTAAACTCTTAGGAAGACAAGAGAGGCCATTCCAAGCAAAGGCAATCAAGCCAGCATCGGGGTTCTTATTGCCAACGGTGAGCTTCTTCCCTCAGCAAAACTGGCACACAGGAGTAAAGATAAAAGCAAAGAATGTCACACAAAGGAAGGCAGGTCACTATTCACAGGTACCATAATAGAAGACCAAGGTGCGCACGTGGTCAAAAAAGGAACTGAACCATGAGCGTGAGATGAAGAAGAAGCAATTGTAAACAAATAAATTAATCTAAAGAAAATGTGTCATTTAACATCAAACTGAAATTACAGAGATGTTTGTGATCTGTAATACTTTTTCTCTCATTTACTTTTATTTATTTTTTAATTAATAAGGATTAAAAACTAGCAATTGAAGATCTGTAAACAGGTGCCACGTCCTAAGAATAGCACAAACATATTTTTTATGGATCTTCTCACTTTTCTTTTTGTAAGAAATGTTGACTTATTACTCCAATTTTGTAAGTGTAGTAAGCGAGGCATTGAGCAGTGAGTTCTCCCAAGGCCCGATAGTAAGAAAATAAGAATAATGGATTTGTGGATTCTAGGAAAAAATTAAAATCCAGTTTCTAAATGTGTTAAATGAAGATACAAATATTTGCTCTGGCCATTCATAATGGCTATGTTAAAAGACTACTGTTGTGTGTTTTAGTGTGTTTAGAGTTACAAAACATTATACAACAGAAAATCATCATAAAAGTAAAATAGAATATGCATGCCAAACTTTAGAAAGAGAATTTTGCCAGTTGCTAGTAGATGACAGGCTTTTATATTCACTCATCTGATTGTATTTTAATATGGCTTCAGTAAGTAACTTTAATCTATAAATGTCTTTGCATGATTTATTTCTGACCCATCATACCTCAAAGAAGGCTAACAAAAGTATATAAAAAACTTAATATGAGGGCTCATCATATATATGTATTATATGTGTGTATATATATATATCTTCAATTTAGTTTTTAAACATATACATACTCTGAGAAAGCTACTTGTTTTTGTTTTTTTTTTTTGGTTTTTTTTTTTGGTTTTTTTTTTTTTTTTTTGGTTTTTCGAGACAGGGTTTCTCTGTTTAACAGCTCTGGCTGTCCTGGACTCGCTTTGTAGACCAGGCTGGCCTCGAACTCGCAAAGATCCGCCTGCCTCTGCCTCCCAAGTGCTGGGATTAAAGGCGTGCGCCACCACCGCCCGGCTAAAGCTACTTGTTTTTAATTTCAAATATAACTTCATTCCATGCATCCTCCATCAACAGTCCCATCTTAAAACAAACATAAGAAGCAAAGAAAGTTCCTATTGTCTCTTTTTGGGAAATGAAAATGGCTCATTTTCATACTGCTGTGGTACAGTTCCAGCTGATGATGTGCTAATGTGGCATTAAAGTTGCAACTCCTACAATTCCAAGGGCCTCATCAAAAAGCTGACCTCACAATGGTGTTGCTAGCATGTTAGATTTGATTTGATTTCCATAAGTAAATGGAATCTGAGACTCATTGCATGTTAATCATATAGTTTAGTGTGTCCCGTATTTATTTTGAATAAGCATTGCATTCTCAAATAAGAATTATGTGGGGGGAGATGGGCCAGAGTTTGATGGAGACACTGGTGGGTACCCACTTCTTTTGGCTCCCATAATGAATAGAGATTTTTAAGCCTACAGAAAAATAAGAGCAGATGTGGATAATGACATAATTTGTTATTTATGAATGCAGGTTTTCTCTAAAGATTGAGGAATTATCATGAAAACTATTCATTGAACCTCAAAAAAATCAATAAATATTAATATCAGGATGCAAATGTTTTCACTATAATTTAAAATGTGAGGAATATTTCCCATTTATGCCTCTGAACAATTCAGGGTGCCCTGAATAGTTAGTTACTGACTGTGTGTCATTCCATGATTCAGAGTACTTCTCTGAATGGCTTAGAATTCTCAGCAAATCGGTAAGGACACATCCAAAAAAGAAAAAGCTGCACATTTGTCCCCTGGCTTTATAGTTTATGGAAAGAACCCTGGGGGTGCAATCAGAAAACCTGGGATCATACATCTGAGCACCATGTGACTTAAGGTGACTTTCTCAAATATGAGCTACATTTTTCAAATCTATAAAATGACAATAAAGGCACCACCCTCAAGGGGTTATTTGGAGATAAAGAGCAGAACCCACAGTATACATTATTAACATCTGATTCAAAATTGAGAATCTTCCACAAAAATAGTAATTATTAATGGCATTATTTAAGAGTTCTTTTTTGATGAATGTGAATTGGATGATACTATTCTTATGAAAATGAGACGACAGGCTAAACATATACATCCCTCTGTATTTCAAGTTATCATAACTCTATGATTGTATAGGATATTACTAAACATTTCTCTATACACCAAACTATTATGGGACATTGATTCAGTCTTTAATACTATGAGTGCTGAACAATTGATTGGGTTTCTGGAACGTGATGAGTAAGTCTTATATTTCTGGATCTGCCAGAGGCACCACAGCGCCTAAAGAAGGTGAACTAAATATTCAAATACCTGAGTCAAATACCGCTGACTCAGGTATTTGAATATTTTGTTCACAGTTGGTGTCACTGTTGGGGAAGATTGTATAAACCTCTTCAGGTGGAGCCTTGCTGAAGAAGGGACATCATTAGGGATGAGGTTTGAGGGCTCAGAGCCAGTTGCAGTTCATTCTGTCTGATTCATGTTTGGGCTTGAAGATATGATTTCTCAGCTTCCTGCTCTTGCTGATGTGAATGTCACCCACTGCTATGCCTCTGTACCATGACAGACTCTCATTCCCCTGAAACCATAAGCCAAAATAAATTTTTTCATCCCTAAGTTGCTATCACAGAAAAAAAAAAGCTAATACAATTACTAAATTTATTAAACCAGTAAAATAGATTGCTCATGTCTGTTACATTCTTATAAAGACTCATTTGTCCCATTCTGGAACTGGAGAATAAATCGTTTAGCAAAAGATCACCTTCTTCACTATGCCTGGCTGGGCGGTGGTGGTGCATGCCTTTAATCCCAGCACTTGGGAGGCAGAGGCAGGTGGATCTCTCTGCAAATTTGAGGTTAGCCTGGTCTACAAAGTAAGTCCAGGTCAGCCAAAGCTACACAGAGAAACCCTGTCACTAAAGAAAAAAACAAAAGATCACCTTCTTAATTCACTACACAAGCAGTATTAGCCCAAAAAACTTTCTCAGGCTTCTTGCAATCACCTTCTTTAGGCGCTGTGGTGCCTCTGGCAGACCCAGCAAGTGGTTAAAGGGAAAATAACCTCCTGTGTTGCTACTTTAACCAACTCACCAGCTCTGTCTGTATGGCTTTCAACCACTAGGATTTTGCCTAAGATTCCATTTGCATACAAAGATGCAATGGTTTGTTTAACTGTCACCTTGACACAACCTAGAGTCACCTGGGAAGAGAGTCTCAGTGGGGAATCCAATCGTCTAAGTCAACTTGGCTAGTGAGCATATTCTGTGGGGGTTACATTACGTATTAAGTGATACGAAAATACCCAACCAGAGAGAGGACCACACCACTCCCTGGGATTCTGTCTTGGACTGCATAAAAGACAATAATCATCATCATCATCATCTGAGCCTGAGTGCATCTTTGTTCTACTGACTGTGGGTGTGAGTAGTTGCTTCAAGTTCCTGCCTCGACTTCCCAGCAACAATAAGCTGGGTCCTAGAACTATGAGAGGTTGTTTGCTCAGAATGTATTATTACAGCAGCAGGAAACAAAATCTACCCAAAATGTCCGGTTACTACAAAGGTGCTTACGTTGACCAGTGGTGGTGGTGCATACTTATAATCCCAGCACTCAGAAGGCAGGAGCAAGAAAATCACCAGATCAAAACCCCTCAGCTCCCTAGTGAGAGCCTGCTCAGACAACCAAAAGGAGAAAAGACAACTCAACCTTCCTCATTTCAAAGATGAGGAAGCTGAAGTCCAGAAGCCATAGTACCTAAGATAGTAGCCAGCTCTTAAAGGAAGAGTATCATGAAGTTCTCCAGACTCTTCATTAACAAGATTTCTCCCTCATCGTGACAGTGACATCCATTACCTGTAAAGAACTGCATGTCAAACAACAAGCCAGTATTTTTTTTTTAATCTAGAGAACTCTTTAGAGATTCTCCCTATTTTATGAAGTTCAAGAACATTAAGCAACTGGAACAAGCCTACATTCAATTCCAGCCTAACACCAAATCCTGTACCTGTGTTTAAGTTAAAGCTAGAAGTTTCTTGTTGATCATCAAAACACTGGACCATAACAAAGCCCACAGATAACTAAGTGAGCATTATATAGTTATATATAGCCAGATTTTTGCAATACTCTTCCTGTGTACTTTGTTAAAATTGAGGCACAATGAATATGAACATAGAGAAGCTAAATTAAGTCTTTATTTCAGAATTGTTTTCATCTCTCTATACTTTAAACACTTCTAAATTCATGTTGATTATGTTATTGGGGCAAGCTTGTGGCTTTTCCACTCTGAGATATCATGTTATATATTATATAATACATAATGTATGTTATATATATTAATCTTATATAATTAATATAATAAACATATTAATTTATTTCCTGGCTCAGGAAGTGTAATGTGTATGCTGTAGAGGAAATCTACATGTTATTGTAAACATGATTTCCCATTGGCATTTTCGCCAAGCAAGTTTCATGTTCAAATCAATTTTCTTCAAATACAGATAAGTAAAGTTGCTTTAGTATAATTGTAACATCATTGTGGTTTTGACCTAATTTTGTACAACTTAAAAATCTGCATCTCAGTTTTTCACAGTATCTTGGTAAATATATATGTATATATATATATGTATGTATATATTCCCTTTAAAATATCTATCTACAGTATGAAATTTTTGAGGACAGATCTAAAAGTCACAAAGGAAATAATAATTCCTAACAGTTTTTACATAGATTAAATTTAAAAATATATCATGGTTTCTGGCATTGATATATTGTTTATAAAAGTAGAGATATGAAAAGGGGGTTCAAAGAGGGGTAAGGCAAAGAAGAAATATAATACATGAAATACTAGAGGGGAAGAGAAAATACTGTAGATGAAAGGATACAATGGGAAAAGAGGACAATGGGGAGATAAGAGGGGGAAATTAAACTAAAGTGAATAAAGTGTGTATGGAAATGCCACAAAGAAACCTGTTCCTTTGTGATTTTAAAATTTAACTTTAAAATTTTAAATTACTTTTAACAGATCCAAGAAATTTCTGTAATATATATTTACAAATATTCATATGTGAGTCTGTCACATTACAATGAACATGGCTTACAAAAAAGAAAGAGGCAAACAAATAAATATAAGTGGCTTATAAATGAAAATCAAAGGACAAAGAACCAGATTGGCAATAACTGTGTGCAGAGTGAGGTCATCAGAAGGAGGAGCTGTCTAACTTTACTATTGTTTAAACTCTTTGCAAACTTCCCAGCAGTTGTTCTGAGGTTTAACCTAGGCTTCTTTAACTAATCAAATCCATATTCGATTAGTGTAAGGCTCCACCAATGGTGTGGGCTTTGAGCTGCTCACTCAGCCGTTCCCTCCCATTGTCTGTGTTGTTATCACACAAATCCTACACTGAGCAGACCACCACTACTTGTGATTATTTAGGCAAATTATTTATCACTCTTAGAGGGATCAAAGGAATGCAAACCACTTTAATATTTAACTTTATTTTTCCTGTTTTCAGAGCCCTTCATCTGGCTGGAGACTCAGGGTTCCCTGGATTGGGTCACCTTCACCCTTAAGGACTTCCTTCGACATCTTTTTTTTTTTGTAACACAAAGAAAGGAATTGTTTTTGTTTACCTGAGAAGTTCTTATTTGCCCTTGGTTTTTGGATGTAACTTCTGAATAAAGACTGCCGCATTTGCTTATTCCCTAAAGTGATAAAGATGCTTCTGGCCTATAGACTTTCAGATGAGAGAAGTCTCTGTTTGCTCTTACCTCTAGCACATTTTCTTGCCCTGCTCTACGACTTTCGGTTTGTAATTCCTATTACATGTTTCCTAGGCCATTTGATGTTCTGCAGTGGCCATTGCTACGCTCTATTTTTATTTTTACTTAGTTCTTTCTTCTTGTGTTTTACTTCCCCCAATTTCTATCAACCTATTCTAAACTCACTAATCCTCTGGTCTAGGTCAAGTCTACTGATAACTCTGTTAAGTCCTCCTTCTATATAGTTTTCACAATAGCTGTGTCTGATTTTTCATAGCATCTTTCTAATGAAGTTCCTTAGCTGTTTGTGAGTTTTATTTCCCAGTTTCACTAGAATCTTTCACAAGCTAATAATAATAATTTTTAATTGCTTTTCTAGTATTTCTAACATCTAGCCTTATCTGAGTTCTATGGTTTCTCTGTCTCTTGGCCATACATAGATTTTTCTTGCTTTATTTTGTGTCTTATACGTGTTCGAGTTTTATAGGTCAGAAGTCACGTGAGTGAATACTATTTATGCTGCAAGTGGTTAAGGATATTATGTTAAGGTTTTTGTGGGTGACGATAGGAGGGAACAGGGAGGGTCAGTAAGTCACTCTAATTAGTTGAGCTGGGTTTGGTGTGATGTTACTATGGTTGTGTTCAAAACACCCACAGATTCAAATTCCCTTAGTGTCTCCTTGGGTTTAAGGTAGTTTCCTTAGGTTCCTCTTCCAAACTCACCTTTCAAATTCTTTATGATACTGTGCCCCAGGGAGATTCTTTCTCCTTGTTCTTGCCATAACCACAGTGGTATACGGCTGTGACTTGTTTCTTGGCGCTTACCTGATTTTTTGAGTGACAGATGGGAATTTTTATCCTGTTCTGACTTTCCACCCATCTTACGAGAGGGGTGTGTGCCAAGTCTCTGAGCATGCTGTTTTTGACAGTTCTTCTCCCCTAGTGGAAGCTCTAATGATCTGGGTCCAGAATGGGCTAGTGCTCATCACCCAGTGGTGGAGAAATTTTTTTCCTCATCCTGATCCCTTCACCTAGAAAAAAATGGGGCATTCTGCTCTTCTCCAGAGACAAAAGATTTATTTTCTACAGGAGACCCACGAGAAAAGAGTCAGAGCCAATCTTTGCATCTTCCTACATTAATTTCTTCTCTTTTCCAGTATCTTGCAACACTGAAAAAGTGTGGTGTCTGATGATGCCCTAATTCTTCCCCACACAGAGAAATCTCAGGAGGAAAATGTGCAGAGATACAAGTTCCCCTTGCGCCTCCTCCTCCCATGAGTTCTACACACACACACACACACACACACACACACACACACACACACACACACACACACACACACAGGCAGTCATTGCTTTCAACAATTCAATTGAATTTTCTTCTGAAATATTTTTATCCACTTCTGTGACACCTGTCTTCCTCCTATGTACATAAGTAGCCAGAACAATGGGGACTACGCCATTATTCACACCTCTGCTTCTCCTTCCCTCTTCCTTTTTTCTCACAGATTTGTCAGATTACTTTCCTGTCTTATTAGTTACTCTTAAGTTCAAGAAAGTTCTAACTTTGAAGATTTAACTTGTTTTTTGTTTGTTTGTTTGTTTGTTTTTGTTGGGATAGAAATAACTACCCAACTTTCTGTGCTCTAACTAGAAATTAGCAGTGATTCTGATATAAATAATGCCCAGTAAATGAATGCACATATATGCACATACACATATGTAAATATACCTATATAGACAGAGCAAGAGTGAGAGATTCTCTATAGCCCAGAGAGGCCCCTCAAACTCAAGGCCCTCCTGTCTCAATTTCTCAGAATCTGAAATTTCAAAATGTGCTGCCACACTTGACATTAAATGCAGAAGATTCTAATCTTTTCTGCATCTGGTTCCTTTTCCTATTTTAAAAGATATGGCACAGATCATAGCACTACCATATTACAGTTAATTTCAGGTGTGTATTTGGCCAAATTGAAGAAAACTCCTGGTAGGGCGTGTCCATGCAGGTGTTTCTGGAGATTGATGTTCAAATCAGTGGCCTGTGTGGAACCCATCTGCCCTCATTCAATGTCACTAGGCATTGCTAAGTTGACTGTTGGGGTAGTATTAAGCATTCTAAATGTTAACTAATTGGTCCTGTTTGCTGTCTGTTTTTACATTGACTCTAATTGGTTAAATAAAATGCCGAGGCCTGAGATTGGGCAAAGACAGAGAAAGGTGGGACTTCCTAACAGGAAGCCTGCACTTTAGACAGAGAAGAATACATGCCAGCCAGGAGCAGCAGGAAGGAGGCACACACCATGGGTTAGGAAAAAGAACCTCAGTCCACATGGCCAGGAACATCGGCATATCGTGGAGAGTGGCAGTCCAAGAGGACGTATGTATATCTGGGGTCATATTTGGGTAATAGAATTAAGAGCTAGATTAGATGGGCCAGGATTGCACAACTCAGGACAAGGTTTGTTAAAATCCACATGGTGTCTCGGTGTGTGCTCATTTGTAATGGCTGCTTAAAGATTAACAACTGCCGAGCCAATTAACAATAATATAAATACTGGGTAAATAACTTATTAGCCATATATATTTTTTACAGTTGACTCTGGATGTGAATGCAACAAAAAGGAAAAGGAAAAACAAGCTTTCTCTCTTTGGGTGAAGATTGATAGTTCCATGACTTCTTTCCCTGGTATTGTAGGATTTCTCCTTGTACTTAGCCCCTTCTCAACTTCTCTAGCTTCTAGGTAGCTTCTCCTGGGAGATCTCAGACTCCATGGTATAATCAGCTGACTTTCCTAACAAGTCCTCACCTTTACATGTCTCCTTTCTATTAGTTGCCTTTATCTTCACTTTGATGAAATTCCTGACCAATGCTGCTTCAAGTACGAAAGAGTTTTTCTGGTTTCAGGAATTCTCAGTCCATGGTGCTGAGCAAGGTACAGCAGCAGACCTGATTCCTGTCCTTGGAAGTAAGGGCTATAAGATGTTGGTCACTTGATGGCAGCCAACAAGGAAGCAAGGAGGGCTACACAGGAACTGCAGGTAGCTGGTCGCTAGTAGTCTATGGCTAGTAATTAGATCCCACTTCCTGGATCCCTCCATCAGCTGGGGACCAAGTATTCAAACACATGAACATATCACATTAACACTATAATGCTATGTAATCTTCCATGTCTAGAGAACCCTGATAAATACAGCCCATAAAATGAAACTAACTTATTAGACCCCTTAACCTAGCCCAAACCTAGGTTAAGGTGGTTAGTAAAATGTAGCAGTCAGTTTTGAGCTTCCTGCTAGTGAGAATAACTGAAAATGTACTATTTTCTGAAAGAAACATGAAGCCCACTGCATTCTTATTAGGTTAGTTGACAGGGGATTACAAGTCATAATTGTCTATTGTTTTTGTGTCTACAAGCCTCAGTTAGGGATATTTACTAAAAATACAGCATATATGGGATGGTAAAAATATTTTACTTAGAGGCTAAAAGGAAGACTCAGTGTAAGAGCACTCAACTGATCTTTCAAAGGACTTCATTCCCAGTTCCCACATGTCAGTTCACAATCCTGTGTAACTCCAGTGCTAGCCTGTTTTCTATACCCTCTTCTGGCCTCTTCAGACACTGTATACACATGATAGACATATAGATAAATAGGCAGACAGACAAAACAGTCATACATAAAGTAAATAAATATTTTTAATATATTTTCTTTAGCAAAGACATATGGAGAATATATTTTATAAGGATCTAGGTACAAAGTGCAAAGTTGGACCAGCACATGGTTCAGTGAGTAAAGCTATCTACTGCCAAGCCTGATGACTTGAGTTGTTGGATCCTGTGGTGGTTAAAATGAGAATGACCCCACAGACTCGTGTATTTGAATGCTTGTTTCCCTGTTAGTGGAACTGTTTGGGGAGGATTAAGTGGATTAAGGGCCTTGTTAGAACTATGTCATTGGGGGAAGGACTTTAATGTTCAAAAGGAATCATTTGATCCCAGTGTCCTCTAGAGCTCTGCCTCGTGGTTGTGGATCAAGATGTAAGCTCCCAGCTGTTTCTTCACAGGGCCATCTCAGACTCTAGCCCTCTGAAATTGCTCTTATAAGATCTTATAACAAATTAAAGTGTTCTTATAAGTCACCTTGTAATGATGTTTAATCCACCAATAGAAAAGTAACTAAGACCAGTCCCCAAGACTCACATTGTAGAAAGAGAGAACAGACTCCCATAAGTTATCATCCAACCTCTACACATGCACTGTAGCCCATATGCACAAATGCATGCATATACACACAGAACACAAGTAAATAAGCTGTAATAAAAAATTTTTAATTAAAAAAGATTTCTGACCTTCTGGAAACTCATGAACTGTGTAAGGAAAACTAAAAGAAGGCAAAGACATAAATGTAATTGCTTTCTTATTAGATCAAAACAATTAAGATTATACAATTAAATAATTTTTGCTTGAAACAAACAAAAATATATTTTCAAAACTGAAATAATTTATAATCCTCAAATTTTGCTCAGAACTCCCATGTCTAGAGTGTAGCAGCATAAATGAATTGCACTTAGAATTCCATTAGCAATTGGTCTTTTATTCACTCCATTTACTTCTAAAAAATTTGGCAATATTTAACATAAGATTTAAGTTATGGATTTAAAGCCAGCATACGTAATCTTTTATTTAATGAAATAGCTCTCGAAGATACAAGATACCTGGAAACTTCTCAAACCAAATTAGGTGTAAATCACATAAATACTGAGAGAACCAAACCCCACAGAGGACAGGAGCAGGATGAACAGCCATTTTTTTGTGAGTAGAGTGTGACTTTGAAGGATAGCTGGACAGTTGTCACCAAGCCAACTGTACTCTTGGATACTGTTGGCATTTATGTAAATGTGTTTGAAAAGTCTGAAAAGTCACTGTGTTCATACATCAAACTTCACCTGAACATTTGTCACAACTAAACTCATAATTGGCAAAACGTAGTGGCAATAAAACTGTCCTTCAGTGGGTAAATGGACAAATGATCTGTGGAGAAGTGGATAATGGAGTTCAGCACTGAAGGGAAATGAGCTAACAAGCATGAACGCATAGGAGAATATTAAGTGGATATTACACCATAGAAGGCTCATGACTGCATGCTGCTACATGAAATGATCTCATTTTGAAAACGGTGCCATGGCTTGATTCTAACTACAAAGCATTCTGGGAAAGACAAGACTATGGAAACAGTAAAAGATAAAAATTAAAAAAAAAAAACCCACTGATTTTCCAGAGTAACAGAAAAGAGGTGTGTGTGTGGGGGGGGTGGTGCAGAACAGAGATTTTTAAGCCAGTTAAACTATTCTATATAATGTGATAATGGTGGTTGCACCGGCAGTTTACCCAAACTCACAGAGGGATACACCAAACACAAACTGAAAATTTTTTTCGACCTTGTAGACTTTCCTTGAGGGATAAATGATGTATCCATGAAGAATAGATGGTAGCAAATGTACCACTTGGATGGAGAAGGCTGCCAGTGCAGGAGACTGTCTGTGTGGGGACTGGGTGGGTGTGGCTCTGTATGCTCTCTGCTCCATTTTTTTGTGAGACTGTAACTGCTCTGAAACTAAAGTATGGGAAGAGGAGGGTCACAGATCTAAGATAAAGAATCTAAGTAACGAGGCAGGTAAGATGGCTCCGCAGGTAAAGGTGCTTGTCACCAACCATCTTTAGAGTTCACATCATAGAAGGAGAGAATCAATTCCTCCAAGTCATCCTCTGACCTCCACAAAAGCATCGTGGTACAGCTCCCTGCTACATACACACACTAAATAATAAATAAACAAACAGACAAATAAATAAATGTGAATATTTAAACAAAAAGAATCTGAGTAAACACTAGGACAAGATTTTTACCTTGCCACAATATGTGATTAAAAAAAAGAAAGAAAGAAAACACAGTTGAGAAAACTGAAAATTATCTAAAAAAAAAAAACCATAAAGCCAGGAAAATATAACACACATGTGGAGGAGAATAGCGAGTAAACAACACACACAGGTTATATCCTGGGACCCAGGAAACAAGGCCAGATGAACAGAGAAATCACACCAGGTATCTAGGGCTGGAATCTCCAGTACTAGCTAACCAGCTCAGTGTAGGCAAGCAGAAGGCCAAGTCTGGAGGCACAAACAAAGTGACTCAGAAAAGCTGTGTGGTGGTGGCTTCTGTGAGGGGCGGAAACACGGGATGTAGAGATCTCTACTGCGTAGCCTGAGAACACGGAGCTCAAATCTGAAGTGAGATGACCACAAGGAAAATAGGGAAAGTTGGGAGACCTTGCAGACAACGAACGTAAGGGTGGGTTGACTGATTTGACCAGTGATGAAGAGAAAGGAGAAGTCAAACATGCAGGGTTTCATGCTGGGCTAATAGTACAGCAATTTTCTCATTAGTGTCTCCAATCCGTCTTTTCCCAAGAGCCTTCTCTCTTCTGCTTTCCAACTTGCCCATGACAGAATTAGCATAACTGTTTGAAAAAAAGTAAAAACATTTATCCATAAAAATGTTTCTGAGGTAAACTACTCCTGAATAAGAATTTGTTTGCCAGCCAAAACTCACTTTATATTCAAACTACAGTTTAAACATTCTGTCCAAACATGACAGATGTTGGAATCAATTGGTTTGTAGGTCTTATGTTCCCCCTTTGGCTTCAAAAAATAAAACCTTTTAAATTTATCTTCTAGAAAATGTATTTACCAAATCCTTGTAATGCAGATAGATTTTTTTATAAAGTTAATTAAGAATAAAAATCTTGGCCTTCAAAAGAAAATGCAGACACAGCTTTTAAAATGGTTTAAAAATACAACAGCCTGCCAGGTAAAATATGCACACATTACACAAATACTTGCAAACACGTGTGTAGTAGAGGTTGGATTTTTATTGAATCAGCCTGGCACCTGGCAGTTAACGTGGTCCTGGGCATAAGATGGAAAGCCTGAGAAACTGGAAAGTGCTTTTGGATTGGCATTACTTCTCAACGCTGCTTAATGTTGGACACTACCACCCTTTGAAAGACGACAGACGACAGAAGATTTTGGTTTAGTTGGACAAAACCCATATTAGACTTAGGCCAGATGAAACCTCGTTATGGAGTTGTGGCTCAGAGAGACCACAGAGACAGTGCTTTGCAGAAGGGTGTGGCCAGGGACCAGGAGAAGCATCAAGATCCTCCAGTGGATCTAAAGTTGCCCTGAAAGCAGAGTGCTACTTAAGGGTGTGGGGGTAGAGCCCAAAAGAGAGCTGGAGAGAGATGGAGGTGAGAAGTGGACATTCACTGCCAACTGATGGTGCTAAGAAAAAGGCCAGAGATCAAGCAGAGATACACTAACCAGCTCTTAAGCCGCCAGCCCTGAGGTGGTAAAAATTAGCCAAGACCAGCCAAGGAGACCGGAAGCAGAGTCACAGAAAAGGCCATGAAAAGGGGATCCTGCCACAAGTAAGCTTGAGCTGGGACAAGAGGCATGGCATAGGACCTGCTCAGAGAAAGCTCATGAGAACCAGATGCTGAGGAGAGTCCTGTGAGGCTACATCTAACCATAGGCCCACAGCCCCTGAGCAAGTGATTAAGGCATGAGGCAGGAGCAGTCTGAGGACAGAATGCCAAGGACTAGTCACACACTTGCTATCATTCACACACAAACACACACACATTGTACATACACACATGCACAAACATCAGTGTACAGACATTCATGTACACATACACGGATGCACATGTTTGCACACACATACATACACACATCTGCACATACATGTGTGTACACACTTTCATTCTCACACCCATACACACACAGGCACTCACATGACGCAAAAACAATTTTCTCTTTAGTTCTCTAAACTTTACTAACATTGTTACCTAAGGTTTCAAATATATTTGGAAATAACTTCCATGAAGGATCCTTTGGGATTCAACAATTTAAAATGTCCACTTGTTCATATCACCTCAAGATGCTAAAATACTGTCTTCGTGGAATGAGTCTGAAGTGGTTTCTGTGAGTTTTCATGAGCGATACGTATTCCTTCATATTCTCTTCCCTAGAGATACTGAGAACAACAGGCTAAATGCAATAAATGCAAAAGCAATTGAGACATAAACCCAGCCCTAAGGCTGCCCAGCCTCTCTCAGACTGCTTACACATCGATAGACTGGTGTTCATTCTAGAGCCTCGTACTTAGGACTCTAGAGACCAAATAATATGTCCAAGTAAGTAGCACAGTGCCTGGCCCAGGGTAAATAGTCAATCAGTGTCATCTGTTAGTGTTACTATAAAATATTCCTTTCATTTGTTATCTATTTGTACTTGTTTTCTAAAATGAACTCTATGTTCACTAGCTATTGAGGTCTTAAGAATTTAATTTCAAATCTCTGTGTTCTTTCATGTACTAAAATATTCTATCTGGTTTATTTTTATGACACATCCATTTCCATTTTTTTGCATCTCATTTTTTAATATGAGATATATTTTTGACAAGTCGTCATGTAGCCCAAGCCGCCATGAAACTCATTATGCAGCTAGTCTAGGCTGACCTCAAATGCGAATCTTTTGCTTCAGCCTCCAATCAATGAGATTACAAATGGGGCTACCATGTCCAACTCTTATGTTTTTGTTTTACTATTTATTTTAATCTTCTTGATATTTATCATGGATTTGAAATGTAGAAAATCTTGTTTGTTCTACAAATATGTAGCCACATATATATCCGAGGGTCCCCTTACCCCCAGTAGCTAGATATTTTACATTTTAAGTCTTTAGTGCAGATTGAACTGTGAAGAAGAGGATGAAGCAGGGCCTAGATTTAATTTGCCACAAACTCTGGTTTCAACATTGTCCCATATACTCTGTGTCCCTGCCCTTCATTGTTCACTTGGATTGAGTTGAATCTGGTTTACTGCACTTCAATAAGATTTACAGCAGTAATTCTCCACTTGTGGGTCATGACCCCTTTGAGAGTTGAACAACCCTTTCACAGGGTTTGCCTAGGACCTCTGGAAAACACAGATATTTGTATTAGAATTCATAACAGTAGTAAATTTATGGTTATGAAGTGGCAATGGAAATAATTTTGTGGACGGGGCTCACCACAACTTGAAGAACTGTATTAAAGGGTCACAACATTAGGAAGGCTGAGAACCACTACTATAGAGGTAGAAGAAAGTCCAGTTACCAAACTCTTAGTTTTTCCTTCCTGTCTAGCACTGGTCGCTCTGGTCTGAGTGCTTGGTGGAGTCCACTCCTTCATATTGAAATTTGTTTCTCTCCCCATAGCCACCACGGTTCTGAAAGTAGCAGCTTCATTTGGTATTTGCTCCCTTTCTCACTTTCATGACAAAATGCTTGACCCTGACCAAATCAACATAAGGAAGTTTTTATTTTGGCTCCCACTTTGAAATTACAGTCCACCATGGTGAGAAAGGCATAGCGGAGACATGAGGTGACTAGTGACATTGCAACCACAGCCAGGAAGCATAGAGAAATGAATGCTAATCCTCAACTCGCTTTCTCTCCTTAGCCCTGATTTTCATTTAGTCTGGGCCTCCAGTCCCTTGGATGGTGGGTCTTTCCTCTTCAATAAAACTTCACTGAAAATAGCCTCCAAGGTGCTCCAGGAGATCGCGTGGTGTCTTCTAGGTTATTCTAAATCCAGTCAAGTTTACAGTTACAAGACAAACCACTGTACTTTTTTCTGCTGACCATTCCATCTGGTATCCTTTGTGATATCGCATGTGTGTTGTACCTAGGAATGGGAATGGACACTACCACATCAGCTACTGATTTGTAAACCTTCATAAGCACTGAGTTTTCTGTACTGGCAGTCCATCAAACTCACTGTTGTGGGGGAAATTTTTAAATTAATTGAAACTAGAGAATCATCATCAAAGCCAAAACAATTATTGCAAGCTTTTCTTAACCCTCAGTCTTAAGCAATTTTTTCTAATTCCCAATTAGCTTTTCAATACTTCTATTAAAGCATCCCATATTTTATATCACCTCATTTTAGTTGTTTCCAGCCTCCCTTACCAAATACAGTCTAACTGTATTGAAATACATCTTGGGATCCAAGATGGCGGCGGCCAGCGCGGACGTATTTTGATTTCGGGGTCAACAATCACAAGGCGGCAAGTGTTCCAGGATGTTGTACAAAGGGCACGACCCCTTCTAAATCTCACCCAGCTACACAGGGACCATGGAAGATGCCTGGGCAGGACGCCCCTTCCAAATCTCGGACACGCTAGGAAGCTTCTGGACCCGGGAATCGGGATAACCCATCCCCACAAAAGGAGAGACCCCCAGTAAGTTCCAACCTAATACCCAGCCAGCAGATTCAGAAAACACACAGAGATAATCCCCACCCTGCTGGGCACTCCCAGGTATCAAACAGACGATCCAATTATCTAGCGAAAGGTTGCGACCCTTGGAAGTGAGTGGGAGATCCCCTGCAAAGTGCCTTCAGACCACAGATCACAGTCTGTGACATCACTGGCCAGTTTCCAAGCCGCGGGAGCAGCAAGGCTACTGCAGTTGAACTGCAGACTTACCTGCTACAGGAACCAACCCCGGGAAAACTGAGAGATATTTGAAACGGTCGTATTTTCGGTCTTATGTACTAGTACAGGCCCTTCCGGTGGGGAATCAGAGCTTACTTGTAAACAGCTCTGCCCCTGAATTAATTAGGTCCCCACCTGGGAGGCGGGACTGAATGACTCACCTTATAGGGGTGGAGTAAGGCAACTCGAATCCTACACCACAGTGCCCCCTTTGGACCCAAGTCCAGAAGACAGCAAATTCCACATGGCCAGAGGCCCGAGACAAAAAAAAAAAAAAAAAACAGAGCGAAATGTCTCCAACAAAAGAAAGCAACGCTATTCCGTCCAGCCCAAACCACCTCACCACAACTGAAACACATGAAAACGATGACAATTCTACAGTATGGAAAGTGATAAAGTCCCTGCAAGAAGAACTTAAAACTATGAAGGAATTCAAAGAAGCCACAATCTTACAAGTCAAAACAATGAATAACATCATTAAAGAGCTCCAAGCCAAGGTGACCCAGCTTGAACAGGAAAAGGATAAAGCAATGAAAGATCTCCAGACAAAAACAAGCAAACTGGAGAAGGAAATGTACAAAACGAACACTTCCATTCAAGACATGAAAATAGAAATGGAAACAATAAAGAAAACACAGTCAGAGTTAAAAGAGGAAATGGAGAATCAAGAGAAAAGAACAGGAACTACGGATGTGAGCATGAAAAATAGAATGCAAGAGATGGAAGACAGGATCTCAGGCATGGAAGATTCAATGGAAGAAATCAGTACAGCATCCAAAGAAAATGAGAAAGCTAAAAAATCTCTCACCCACAACATCCAAGAAATCAAGAATTCAATGAAAAGATGGAACCTAAGAATTATAGGCATAGAGGAAAGAGAAGACTCCTGACTCCATGGTCCAGGAAATATCTTCAATAAAATCATAGAAGAAAACTTCCCAAACCTAAAGAAAGAGATGCCAGTAAAAATCCAAGAGGCTTACAGAACACCAAACAGATTAGATCAGAAAAGAAACTCCTCTCGCCACATAATAATAGAAACTCCAAATGTAGAGAACAAAGAAAGGATATTAAAAGCTGTAAGAGAAAAAGGCCAAGTCACATACAATGGCACCCATCAGCATCACACCTGACTTCTCCTCAGAAACTTTAAAAGCTAGAAGGGCCTGGACGGATGTCCTACAAGCCCTGAGAGAACATGGGTGCCCAGCCAGACTACTATATACAGCAAAACTCTCTATCAACATAGAAGGAGAAAACAAGATATTCCATGAAAAAATCAAATTCAAACAATATCTCCTCGCAAACCCAGCCCTACAGAAGATCCTAGAAGGAAAATTCCAACACAGAAAAGGTAACTACACCCAAGAAAACAGAGGAAATAGAAACCTCCACAGCAACTAAACAAAAGAGAAACACAAGACAGCCAGCTAAACCAAAATAATGGGAAATACAACCCCTGGTCACTAATATCCATCAACATCAATGGACTCAACTCGCCAATAAAAAGACACAGACTTACAGACTGGATCCGTAAACAAGACCCATCTTTTTGCTGGATACAAGAAACACACCTCACTATTGAAGATAAACACTACCTCAGAGTAAAGGGCTTGGAAAAGGTTTTCCAAGCAAATGGACCCAGGAAACAAGCTGGAGTAGCTACCCTAATATCAAACAAAATAGACTTCCAATTGAAGTTAATAAAAAAAGACAGAGAAGGGCATTACATACTCATTAAAGAAAATATCCACCAAGAGGTCATCTCAATATTGAACATCTATGCCCCAAATACAAAGGCACCTACATTTGTAAAAGAAACACTTCTAAAACTTAAATTGCACAATGATCCAAACACTTTAATAGTGGGAGACTTCAACACCCCACTCACAACTATGGACAGATCATCAAGACAGAAGCCAAACAGAGAAATAATGAGTCTAACAGAGATCATGAACCAAATGGACCTAACAGATATCTACAGAATGTTTCACCCAAACACAAAAGAATACACCTTCTTCTCAGCACCTCACGGAACCTTCTCCAAAATCGACCATATAGTTGAACACAAAGATAGCCTCAACAGATACAAGAAAATTGAAATAACCCCTTGTATCTTATCAGACCACCATGGAATAAAGCTGGACTTCAATAGCAAAAGAATCAACAGAAAGTCTACACTCACATGGAAATTGAACAACTCTTTACTAGAGGACCACTGGGTCAGGGAAGAAATAAAGAAGGAAATCAAAGACTTCTTAAAATCCAACAAAAATGAAGACACAACATACCCAAACCTATGGGACACAATGAAAGCTGTGCTACGAGGAAAGTTCATAGCACTAAGTGCCTTCAAAAAGAAAATTGCGACAGCTCATATTAGCGAATTAACAGCTAAACTGGATGAATTGGAAAAAAAAAAAAGAAGAAGCAAACACTCCCAAGAGGAGCAGAAGGCAGGAGATCATCAAACTTAGGGCTGAAATCAACAATTTAGAAACAAAAAGAACTATACAAAGAATCAATGAAACCAAGAGTTGGTTCTTCGAGAAAATCAACAAAATAGACAGACTCTTAGCCAAATTAACTAAAAGACAGAGGGAGAAAACACAAATAAACAAAATCAGAAATGAAAAGGGAGAAATAACAACAGACATTGAGGAAATCCAGAGAATATTTGGATCCTACTTTAAAAATCTATACTCCACCAAATTTGAAAACTTAAGTGAAATGGACAATTTTCTTGATAGATTCCACCTACCGAAGCTAAATCAAGATCAGATAAACAGATTAAACAGCCCTATAACCCATAAGGAAATAGAAACAGTCATTAAAAATCTCCCAACCAAAAAAAGCCCAGGGCCAGATGGCTTTAGCACGGAATTCTACAGGACCTTCAAAGAGGAGCTAACACCAATACTTTTCAAACTCATTCACAAAATAGAATCTGAAAGAACATTGCCAAAGTCATTCTACAAGGCCACAATCACCCTGATTCCTAAACCACACAAAGACCCAACAAAGAAAGAGAACTTCAGACCAATCTCCCTCATGAACATAGATGCAAAAATACTTAATAAAATACTAGCAAACCGAATTCAAGAACACATCAAAAGTATCATACACCATGATCAAGTAGGCTTCATCCCAAGGATGCAGGGATGGTTCAACATACGAAAGTTTATCAACGTCATTCACCATATAAACAAGATGAAAGAAAAAAAACCACATGATAATCTCGCTAGATGCAGAGAAAGCATTTGACAAAATCCAACACCCCTTCATGCTATAAGTTCTGGAGAGAACGGGCATACAGGGGCCATACCTAGAAATAATAAAGACAATATACTGCAGGCCAGTGGCCAACATCAAAATAAATGGAGAGAAACTTGAAGCATTTCCTCTAAACTCAGGGATAAGACAAGGATGTCCACTTTCACCATATCTCTTCAATATAGTACTTGAAGTTCTTGCTAGAGCAATAAGACAACTAAAGGAGATCAAGGGGATAAACATTGGAAACGAAGAAGTCAAATTATCCCTATTTGCAGATGATGTGATAGTATACATAAGTGACCCCAACAAAAAAATGGGCTGAGGAAGAAATAAGGGAAACAACCCCCTTCACCACAGCCGCCAACAACATAAAATACCTGGGGGTAACTCTAAGCAAGCAAGTAAAGGACCTGTACAACAAGAACTTCAAGCCCTTGATGAAAGAAATGGAAGAGGCCTTTAGAAGATGGAAAGATCTTCCATGCTCATGGATAGGTAGGATCAACATAATAAAAATGGCCATCCTACCAAAAGCAATATATAGATTCAATGCAATTCCTATCAAAATACCAACACAATTTTTTATAGACTTGGAAAGAGCTAGCCTCAATTTCATATGGAACAACAAAAAGCCCAGAATAGCTAAATCAATCCTGTACAATAAAAAAAACATCTGGAGGTATTACCATCCCAGATTTGAAGCTGTACTACAGAGCAATAGTTGTAAAAACAGCATGGTATTGGTATAGAAATAGACCAGTAGTTCAATGGAATCGAATTGAAGATCCAGAAATAGACCCACACACTTATGGGCACCTAGTTTTTGACAAAGAAGCGAAAACGGCACAATGGAAGAAGGACAGCGTCTTCAACAAATGGTGCTGGTCCAACTGGATGTCCATTTGTAAAAGAATAAAGTTAGACCCATACTTATCACCTTGTACAAAACTTAAGTCCAAGTGGATCAAAGACCTTAACATAAGGCCAGTCACACTAAATCTACTAGAAGAAAAAGTGGGAGAAACCCTCAAACTAATTGGCACAGGCGACAACTTCCTGAACAGAACACCAACAGCTCAGGACTTGAGATCAACAATCAATAAATAGGACCTCATGAAACTTAAAAGCTTCTGTAAGGCAAAGGACACTGTCATTCGAACAAAACGGCAGCCTACAGACTGGGAGAAAATCTTCACCAACCCCACATCTGACAGAGGGCTAATATCCAAAATCTTCAAAGAACTCAAGAAAGTAAATGCCAAGAAACCAAATAATCCAATCAAAAAATGGGGGACAGAGCTAAATAGAGAATTCACAAAGGAGGAATCCCTAATGGCTGAGAGACACTTGAAGAAATGCTCAACATCCTTAATCATCAGAGAAATGCAACTCAAGACGACTCTGAGATTCCATCTCACACCTGTCAGAATGGCTAAGATCAAAAACTCAAATGACAGCACATGCTGGCGAGGGTGTAGAGAAAGGGGTACCCTACTCTATTACTGGTGGGAATGCAGGCTTGTGCAACCTATGGAGGTCAGTCTGGCAATATCTTAAAAAACTTGGAATAGCTCTGCCTCAGGACCCAGCCATACCACTTCTGGGTATACACCCAAATGCCTCTTCACAGAATCATAAGGAAGTTTCCTCATCTATGTTTATAGCAGCCTTATTTGTAATAGCTAGAAACTGGAAACAACCCAGATGTCCCTCAACCGAAGAATGGGTCAAAAAACTGTGGTACATCTATACAATGGAATATTATTCAGCTATCAGGAACAATGAAATTATGCAATTTGCAGCCAAATGGATGGAACTAGAAAAGCTCATCCTGAGTGAACTAACCCAGACTCAGAAGGACACATATGGCATCTATTCACTTATAGTAGGATTTTAGCTATATAGTAGAAGGTATCCATACCACAACTAACACACCAAAGGGAACTTGGACATAGACTTCCTATTTTTAATTTTTATTCTTTATTTATTTTTTATATATTAGTTATATTTTTTTCTATTTTTTAGTCTTTTTTATCTATTGTATGCTTATTGGTTTGTTTGTTTAGTAGTTCTCTCTCCCGGGCAACGAGACACTTTTCACTGATGATACTGCTTCGTAGATCCCCAATGAATGAAGAGGCTCTTGGCCCTCATACGACCTCTCAACTGAGATGAGGGACTGTTATATAAGGACACCCCACCCCAGGGAAATGGGATGGAAGGGTTAGGAGGTAAAGAAAAAAAATGAAATGTGATGTTTCGGCCTTTTACTACTAATTGTCATAAACTGTTTAGGATAATTAAGAAATGCAAACTAATGGTTATGCAAGCTGGTCATTCTGTTAGGTACTATGACCGCCTATTATAGTTACTTTCTAAGCTAATCAGAAATAAACCGGCAAGAGACAAGCAACATCTGCTTACCCTAGTATAAGAGATAGATAGGGCCTCTTCAAAAACCTCAAGAGATTTGCCGAATATGGCATTCAAAGATGTTTTCGTAACTTTAGATTTTTTTATAACAAGACATATCAACTCCTGACAGCACCCCCTATTCTCCTCCAAGTAGAAGATGAGCATCGAAGAATCTCCAGTGGGAGATGACTGAATTAGTCGCAAGCCTATCTCTTGGTAGGAAAAGCCCCTTGCCCCAACTGAAGACAGAATGCTGTCCAAAAAGGACAAAACCTGGAAGCAGGTAAGTCGACAGCCTAGCTCTGCCAAGACAGGTTAGGCAAGTCCTTCATAACTCTTGCTCTACAATCAATGTCTGTCAGAAAAACGGGGCCAAATGACTGAAGATTGATGCTGTAATGTATGGAGAGAAAATGGGAACTGTCCAGGCAGCCACAGGTATGTCATTTCTTAGTTTGGGAAGCTGCAGGCCCTGTACTTGTTATAAATTCAGATATATTTATCCCTCTCAGGTCTCTGAGGTGGTTGAAGAACAGATAGCTAGAGTCTCATAATTTAATTTTGAGTTGTTTAGGAGTCAAGAGAGTGTTATACATCTAAGAAGATACTTTTAAAATTGTGTTGCAAGTTAGTATGAATGTTGAGTCAGATATAGACCTTTAAACTCATGGAGATGTTTAGATAGTAGAATGTTAAAGTCAGGTACCGAATACATATGGACTGGTCATTGGGAATGTAAGTTAAGCCATATAACCCTCATAACTGTGGCCTAATTACCTCTGTTGTACTGTATTGTATTTGTTATTATAAGAGAAAGAGCCATTTGTTGGACTGAAAGGGGAAACTGTAGGGGGAAATAAGATATCTCTTAAACTTAAAAGAAAAAAAAAGGGAAGAGGATGGGGGGTTGAGGGTAGGAGGGTGGGGCTGGAGGGGGAATAGGGAGGGGACTGCAATGGAGATGTAACTTGAAGAAATAAAAAATAAAGGAAAAAAAAGAAATACATCTTTTCCAGGTGTGTGTGTGTGTGTGTGTGTGTGTGTGTGTGTGTGTGTGT
>CAJQZJ010001638.1:14443036-14463631 GCA_907164525.1 Lophiomys imhausi | reverse complement strand
GTGTGTGTGTGTGTGTGTGTGTGTGTGTGTGTGTGTGTGTGTTTGTAAGTCTGTATGTATGGGGTTGAAGCACTGAAACCAGAAGATGAGGAACACCACTCCTTCAATGCTATCTACCATTTCTTTTCTTATTGTTAATTAATTTATTAACTTTACATTCCAGTCAGAACTTCCTTTCTATCTTCTCCTCCCTGTCCTTCCCTCTTACCCCCCTCCCCCTATACCCCACTGCCTTTTTCCTTAGAGAAGGGGAGACCTCCCATGGATATCAGCGTGCCTTGGCATATCACGTTGCAGTAGGACTGGGCGTATCTTATATTGGGGGCATCCAGTTAAGGGAAAGAGATCCAGAGGCAGGCAAAAGAGTCAGAAATAGCTCCTGCTCCTGCTGTTAGGTATCTCACATGAAGACCAAGCAGTACAACTGTTACATATGTGTAGGTGGCCTAGCTCTATCCCATGCATGCTCTCTGGTTGGTGGTTCAGTTTCTGCGAGCCCCTATGGGCCCAGGCTAGTTGATTCTGTAGGTTTTCTTGTGGTGTCCTTGACCTCTCTGGCTCTTTCAATCCTCCCCCCCCCCCTTTTGAGAAACAAAGTTTCTCACTAGCCTAGAGCTTGCCTTGTAGGCTAGTCTGACTGACCACCAGGCTCCAAACATCTACTTGTCTCTATCTCTCTCATTCTAGGACAACAAACCTGACCATCAGAGAGCTTCAGATAGGAAAAATAGCCAAAAAAAAAAACCCCAACACCCCCCCCAAAAAAAAACCCTCCAACGCTAAAATACTGACTTTTAACTATTTCATTTCTGGAGCTGGGGAAATGGTTCACTGGCTAAGGTTGCTTGGTCTTCTAGCCAAGGGCCCAGGACCCACTTTCCCCTTCACAGCCATCTGTAACTTCAGTTCAAGGAGATCTGATGTCCTCTTCTGACTGTCTCAGTCACCAGGCAAGCACATGATGCACAAACATTATATGTAGGCAAGCACTCACGCAGGTAAAAAACAAAAAGTAAATTTAAAAAAAAAATTACATGTCATACTACAAAATATTTTAAAATATCAGTGATCATACAATTATTACAAAAAGGAAAGAATTTGGATTCTGTATAACCCGCCTCTGGTTATAATCTACCTCTGAAGTTTGGAAATAAAATGAGGTACTACCACCATAAGTGTGATTTTTCTGTTCTCCAGTGAGACTGTAAGAATAAGTTAATTTATGTCCTTGATTTTATTAATAGTACAAAGAACTCCACGATGGCCCAGTGCTTGTTGCTTGTGAAATCAGGTTACATTGTACGTGTTGTTTCTTCTCCCAGTCCCTCCCTCTCACCGCCTATTGGTTTGGCATTGACTACAAATTAGTGTTCACTCATTAGAAGATTTATTGCTTGTAAGGAAGTCATGAGATGAACTCTAATCCAATAACCCGGCCACCACTATGGTCTCTTTAGGATGAGGAACTGAGGCATATGAAGGATACAGAGAGTGCATATTCCACTCTGTTTGCAAGGGATACAGCCTGTGTTTGACTGCACCAAACATTCATGATCTTCTTCATGACACTTGTCTCTGAGTGAAGCACCTAGAAATGTATAAAATATTACACAGAATTAGCCATGCACAGAGGTAGGGCTGGAAAGATGGCTCCATGGGGAAGGACACTTGTAACAAGCATGAGGACATGAATTCAGATGCCAGGAACCACATAAGAAGCTGGTGTGTGTTATCACACAACTATCACCCTAGCATCATAGATAATGAAGACAGGAGGATTTCTGGGGCTTACTGGCTGTGAGTCCAGGTTCAGCGAAAGACTTGTCTCGAGGAAATATGACAGAGAGTAACAGAACATCCAACAACCTTCTCTGGCCAGTGTAAGCAAGTTCACAGAAGTATACATCCATAAACACATATGTACAAATATGTATATGAACAAATATGTATACATACACATGCACACATAAGTACAGGGGTAACTATCAATGACCTAGAAGTAATAACAATAAAATCCATGGAAAGGAATAAATTTTAAAACTATTGTATGTCTTAATACAAAATATTTTAAAATATCAATGATAATAAAATTATTACAAAAAGGAAAGAATTTGGATTCTGTCTATAAAGAGCAGAACAAAGGTCATGTCAGGAGAAGCAATTTCAAAATTCTCATCAAGACTATTTTAAGTCAATAACATTTTAAATGGTATTGGTTGATTAGCACTACAAAAACTGTGGAGCTGACAAACGGTTTACTCATGGGCCATACATATAGCACAACACATCAGCATTACGTTGGCATCTGAAGAACGAAATTTATGCAATCTAAACTTCTGCCTCTTAAGACTACCCTGAAAAAATAATTAAGTAGAAAATGTTCATAATATTCACAATGTCCTTTTCTAATCTAAATGATAATATTCAATATCAGAGGCTGTATCGTGCCTAATGATGACTCCACAGAAAACCCTGAGGAGCCAATGACATGTTCTGATCCTTAGCAGAAGCTATCATGCTAATTTTGCCACTTGATGAGAAAGAGGTTGGCTAATTGTTCAGTGACACATTGGCAATGACCTCTAAGATTCTTTCAACTGACTAGACTCTCTAGCTTCAGCTAAAATAAAGGCTGGCCTCATTCGTTCAGCTTCCTTTCTTCAAAGCAGTTTACTGGCCATCTGCTGATTTGAGGAACTCCATTCTGACTGTTAATGAAAACTTAATGGGGCTGACATAAATAAGATGATCCGAGCCAGCCTAGAGCTCTCTAAATTACTTTTTCTGTTGCCTTGCAGAATGTTGTTAGGTCATTCATTGAACACTGATATCATGCTGAGGTATGGAAGGATAACTGGAGAACAACAAGGAGAAAGAGAAGTATGTCCAGACTAAAGTCAGACAAATAGGATGAGGCAGTTCTGCTCTGGGGCAGGGGGTGGAGTCAGGAATCGGAGAGTCAGGCTTAACTACAAAGGACCACAGAAAGTTGTTCGGAGTTGGGAAAGTATCTTTTACTTCCTTCACATTATCTTTTACAAAATATTTTACAATTTGGTAGTGCTAGTTGCTACATATCACGGGGTTTTGTCTAAACCAAATACAACTGCGCACTCCAGTATATTTTATTATATATACATAAATGATACCTAATGACAAGGACTTTAAAGGAGGGGGAATTTCGTGTGTTGATTTATCCTTTTCAGGGTCGGAGTTAGAACGCACAGCTAAGACGTTAGTTGTTAGTTAGTTAGTTAGTTGGTTAGTTAGTTAGTTAGTTAGTTAGTTAAACAACAGAAACTAGCAAGTATCTAGTCTTCACTAAGATGCATTTCACCCTGCACCAAGGGCAACACTCTGTTCTTTCTGCTCTTATTCTAGGTGAAATGGTACAAACCTCAATGGTGGCATCACAAGAACGATACATTCATGATACATCTCAGCTAACAAGGTAAGTGTGGCTTTGGCTAGTGTGTGAGACCTCTGCCTTTTAACTCTTTCTTAATTGGGGGTGACTTTGCTTAAAGGATTTTTATAGAGATGATATAACATGATATTTTTTAAGTGACCATGAAATTCTAGATGGTCAATAAACTGTATCTGTGGGGTCTACTTTTCCTGAAATAGCGTATCAGACCTGGAATTATAGATATCCCTATATTATAAGGGGGGGATAATGTCTTCAGCCTGTGTCTACTCATTTTTGCCTCCACTATAACTGGGTGGTTAACACTACCAATTTGACAGGGTCTAGGAGCTCCTAGGAGAACAGCTTATGTATATGTCTACTGTCTATGGGGGAGTTTCCAGACTGTATTAATCTAGGTGTGGAGACCTACCCTAAATATGGGTGGCGCCATTCCATGGGACAGAGACCGGGACTAAATGCAAAGGAGAAAGCAAGTTGAACACCAGTATTCATAATTCTCTGCCTCCTGGCTGTGGGTTCAAGGTGATCAGCTGCCTCCAGATCTTCCCACCATATAGCCTTTGCTTACCCACAAAATAAAAGCCTGTGAGTCTAAAGGAAGTCTGCCTTCCCGAAGTCACTTTCATCTGGTATTTAACCAAAAATAAAAGTAAGCAACACCATTACTCGGTGCCTACAATATGGAAAGCATAGGCCTATGACCCTATAATTAATCAAAAGACAGAAGACGCTTTCCAGAAGAGCGAGATTATGTATCAATAAGCTAATGCATCTGTAATATACCAGAATGATATAAACTCCCACAATAAACAGCTGATCTTCAAATATATTTGGCAGATAAGGGAAAGTAGGGTTATGTAGAGAAGCCAGTCAGAGGAAGAGTAAGGAAAGACTTGATACAGGGATCACTATGTGTGTTTGGGTATCAGCCAGACCTATGGAACTGTGTACATTTTTTTTTCTTGTTTATTCACTTGTTTGTTTTTTAAAAGGCATCTTTCTTATGAAACCCGTAGAGTTCTGTCCCAGAACTCACTATGTAGACCAGACTGGCCTCGAACTCACAGAGATCTGCCTATCTCTCCCTCCTGAATGCTGACATTAACAATGTGTGTGAAGGTTGTGTACATTGCTTTTGAGACATGGAGCAGGCCAGGTGTGGTGGCGCATGCCTTTAGTCCCAGCTCTTGGGAGGCAGAGGCAGGCAGATCTCCATGACTTCGAGGCTAGCCTGGTGATTCCAGGAAAGCCAGGGTTTGTTACATAGAGAAACCCTGTCTTGAAAGAGAGAGAGAGAGAGAGAGAGAGAGAGAGAGAGAACAGTGTGATTATTTGTGCCAGATATGATGACACACACAAGTGACCAAGCTTCTGAGTGTTGGGGCTCCACCTCGCCTCTTTGTAGTTGGGTTTCCTTCCTATTAAAACCTTACTGCACCTGCCTGCACGATTATGCAGATAAATATTGAAGAGGGTGGGATGAGAGTAAAGAGGCAAAGAGGAATAGTAGGAAGTAAGTGATCTGATGGGGGAAGAGGGGCGAACTCCTGCGGGGAGGGGGGAATAAATACAAAACAAGATGGAAAGCTCCAGAAGGAAAGTGTGAGGATACAAGTGGCCTGATGCAGTAATTGAAAGGGAGAGAGACTCCTCAGGGAAGGGGGAGGAGGTAAATACAGAAGAAGGTAGGAGAACACAAAGAATAGCTATATACAATTGATCTAATAGGGAGGAAGGGGGCTCCTTGGGGAATTGGGAGAGAAGTAAATACAGGAGAAAGAGGTAGGTGGGTGTGCTGGCTAGTTTTACATGAACTTGACACAAACTAGAGATACTGGAGAGGAAGGAGAGAAAATGTCTCCATATGACTGAGCTGTAGGCAAGTCTGTAGTGCATTGTCTTTTCTTTTTATGGTTATTTATTACTTCAAGTTACATCTCCACAGTCCACTCTCTCCACCCCTCGTGGTCACACCCTTTCACCATTTCCCCCTTCTCCCAGAACTTATAGTTCCTTTTTTAAATAATTATGCCACAATTATGAAAATTACAAGGTATAACATACATTCCCAATGTCCAGTCCATACATATTTGGCAACTGGTATTAATATTTTATTATCCATCTATCTCCAAGAGTTTAAAGTTCTATGCCTAACTCATTTCCATTCTAATTTGCATTGCCAACTTAAAAACACTATCTTAGACCTAGAACATCCTTTTAACTCCTAAACAACTTAAAATTTAACTGTGAGACTATAACTATCTAGTATTCAGCCACATCAGAGACCTGAGGATGATAAATATATCTGACTATACATAAAGTGCAGAGTTAGCAGCTTCCAAAACTAAGAAATGACAGACAATTGGCTGCCTGGACAGTCCCCAATTTCTCTCCATACATTAGAGCATCTATCTTCAGCCTCTTGGCCCAGTATCTCTGACAGACTTAGTGCATTGTCTTTATCAGTGATTGATGTGAGAGGCCCCAACCCATTGTGGGTAGATCCACTCCTGGTCGTTGGTCCTGGGTTCTATAAGAAAGCAGGCTGAACAAGACTTGGGGTGCAAGACAGTAAGGAACACCCGTCACTGATTTCTGCGTCAGCTCTGACCTACAGAGTCCAGTCCTGGTTGACTTCCTGTCCTGACTTACTTCACTGATGGACTGTGATAAGAAAGTATAAGCGAAATAAACTCTTTCCTTCCCAACTTACTTTTGGTCATGGTGCTTCATCATTAACCATAGTCTTCCAGACTAAGACTGGGGGTAAAATGACAATATGGATGGTTAAAAAAGCCACAAGGTATCATACTACTGTTAGTTATTTACCTTTAAGAAAATATATAATACACATAATTCAGCATATAAATATGCATACATGGTTTTAAAAAAACTTTATCTTCTAGGATAAAGGTGTTCCCTCCAAGAGCCAAAGATCACCTAGCAAAAACCACAATACCAGCCATGAAAAACCTTTTTGGATTTGTAGGCTGGGCTGTCTAAGAGAGTCCCAAAACATACCGCCTACTGCTACAGCCCTTGATTTTTACCTAGGTGGAAAGTAAGTCCGTTAGTTAGACAACACACTTCAGAAACAGGACCCAGAAGTTCCTGAGCTGGAACTGACCTCAATGCCCTCTCCCTAAGTATTTTTCATGGTGACAGTAGGCTCCATGAAATTTTCCAAAAGAAAGCAGCAACCGACAGTAGAACCCAGCTATGACATCTATGAACTGCATCAATTTCCAGCATGGATGTGGTAGTGGCACACATATCTTAGTGGTAACCAACAGCTCTCTGATTTGACGTAAGATCCACTCAACAAGAACAATGTCATGCCTGGTACTGAAAACCTACCTAACTAATGACTGTTGATTAAGCCCTCATTGGAGGAAAAATCTATAACCACTAATTTACTAAACCAGCATAATCCCTAACTACAATCTATAAGCATTGTCATTATACATACACAGAAGTGTAACCTTCACCCCCTCATCAAGGAAACTTCTTCTTACAGCAGATAGTGACTGCTACAGAAAACCACAACTGCCACAGGGCCCATATAGGGTGATCACTACATAAGGGGGTTCTCAGGGAAAAGGTGAGTGAGATGCCCACCCAACTCTCCAGCCTTCATTCCAAAGACAACCAGACAAAACAGGGGTGATGTCTAAGCATTTCCCATTTTTATGTTTCCTCCCCTGGCTTATATACAGAACCAAATGGGTGTTTCCACATAAGGCTATGTGGGCCAATCACGTTAAAGGTCATCCTATTACATCACATAGCACAAGCCTTGTAACATGGTGATCATGCACTGAAGTCTTGCTCACCCAATCAGCTATACCCATCATCAGGCTTCAACTCTTCCCCAGCATCTTTCGGCCAGTGCCATCTTAGATATCTTCCACAAGTTACTTTCATTTTCCCCAGACAGGAGCCATTTCTCATAAGCCTCCATTTCCCAGGTCCCCACACACAACCAATCAATATGCAGAGTTGTGGTGCCCAGGCCCAAAGGACGCATCTACCGAACACTTCCATACCTAAGGCTCAGTGAACTTTGGGGGAAGAGTGGGCAGAACAATTATAAGAACCAGAGGATCAGGACCTTTGCTGTGAGATTGTGTCTTCTAGTGACATCAAAAAGCTCCACCTAACTGAACACTGACAGTCACATTCTATGACATAGACAGTCCCCAAAGCCTCGGGAGTTATGCCTGGGGACTGTCTAGACATGCAATTGCCCAGTGTGGTTCAGAGATATAACCAGAGTATTAACCGACACAACTCCTTTACCCCTTTAAAAATAATCACAAGAAACAATTATAGTGTCAGTGAGAATTATGAAGGAGCCAGGTAAGACTGTGAGGATCCAGGTAAGGACCCCTGTAAGCTGTCTTTCTTATTTCAAGGCAGGACACTCTGGTAAAAATCCTCTTAAGGAACCTAGAGACCTTCAATTTAATGGCTACATGCCTTCCAGAGGCTCCTTGTGGCTCATCTCATTCACATTGGTTAAGCTATATCTAAACTCTGCTCTTGGTGGTACAACAGTGAACATCAGTTGGATTAACAAATACTCTGAAGAAAACAGAATTGAGAAAGAATCCAGTGAGCAGTATGATTCTTCTGTGGGAGGATCATTGAGTATTTCATCAATTTACCCCACTAGCCTCGACTAAACATTAAATAAATAGATTGTGGTTTATTTCGCTATTATTGAACCACAGAAACACCAAGTTGAAACTGAAACTTAATTTTAGACAAGCCGAAAGATAGGGTACCGCTTTGTTTTTCTGAGATTCACAGGCTGTTACACTCATCCCACATATGGGCCAATCTATGGTGACCATGCATGGCTCATAAGAGATGGCTAATAAAGGCCGTTGCTGAATCTATGTCAAGAGGAGGAAAAAATAACCTTAAACCAGAAACTCAGACAAAATAGAGCTATCATAGCATTTATCTTCAATGGTTTCACCTCTACCTGATATAGATATAAAGCATAGAAAGTCCTGAATCTTAAAATTTCAATTTGAAATGTAAAGCAGATGTTCATAACAATAATGATTTAGAGCAGTAGGTGGTATGAATGGATTTTTACAAGCATTTCATTTTTCTCTTCTTTAAAATTGCCTTAATCTGTCAGTGCCTTGGAGTGTTCAAGTGTTTCCAGAAATGGTCACTCAATGAATCTTCACAAAAAGCTCGAAAGGGAATTGTCATTGCCCTTGGTTACTGCCAGCCATTCTCCAGAGGAAATCAAGGCTCTCAGATGGTAAAGTATTTCCCCTAATTTCTGCAGGCAAGCATCACTGGGGGTTGCAAAAAGCCCTTTGACTTCAAAATACCTTTCAGTTGTTCCCATTCTGCCTTTTGCAGAAAAACCTCAAAGCATAATTTAATGTAAATAAAACCAATAAATGAAGACTCTTCCCATATGCAAGGCATACCTCATGACCATAAATACTAAATGCAAAATTACAATTGTTTGGAGAGAGAGAACTAATTCATCTCATCTCTAGTGCTTCTCTGTGTGGTCCCCCTACTTTTCAAATCTGCTATTGTATCTTGGACCTACCTACTGCTGCTGACAAAACCTACTTGAGAATCCTCAACGTTAAAGAGTTTTATGCTAAAATATGTTGTAATCATAAGTTTTATGGCCTAAATAGGATATTTTAAGACTGATTTCACCCAAGCAATGACAACGAAGTCAGCACTTGTATTACTCAAATATATTACTTTTAAATACATCATATGCATAAGAAGCGGCCAGCTTCCTGCTGCTATATACACAATAAACTAAACAAAACACTGTGTTGCCACTCGTACAGAGATAACAATCAGAACCTACTCTTACCAACTGGCAGTTGCCAGCTAAAGTACCATCTAGCATTCTGAGACCAAGACCAAACCAAAGTACACAATTGAAGGGAATACTGAACAACGTCTTCCATGGCTGAGTGAGGAAGGAGAGGTACCTACTTCCCATCTTGAAGTAATTACTTCTTGCCAGACTAAGAAATAAAATATTTAAATGCCTTTCATTAAAAGTCAAATTCATAATTTATATGTCCGTCTATAAAGAGACTCTCATACTTATTTCTAACTCTCTGGACTTTTGAATGGGCTCTCATGGATGGTTTTAATCAATGGCGTATTGGATGGGTAATTTTAGAGTCTGAAACAGCCCTTGTCTGGCCTCTGACTGGGTGGGTTTCAGTACTTCAGCGTGCTGGCAGTAAAGCAGAGATGTTGAGAAGAGGGAAAGGGGTGGACTGTGCGACTGATTAGATAACAAGAAGTGTGGTACCCACTGGCAACAGCTCGTGTGGAACTGCAATATGAAAGCTCAGTGCATCTGGGAAAACCAAGCACCGAAAGTCGCCTCCATTCCCATCTCCACCTCTACCATGTCTGTCCCTGGCTCTCTCTCCCACTCACTCATGCACCTGTTTGAGCAGCAAGAGGCCCATGGAGAAGTTCTGACAATAATGGTAAAGTGTAAAGCAGTTCAAGAGGTGAAAATTGCAAATAACTCTCTTTTATTTCTGTCCTCTTGTTACATTAGATCCATCTGTTTCGGGGGTTACTTTTGTGTGTAGATATGTACGGCAGCCTTTAGGTTCATTATTGGCTTGGGCAAGTTGGCTATTGGCTCATAATATAAACATGGATCAACATTGTAATTACACTTTGAACAACTATGCAAGTCTCACTTTTTAATTACCAAGAAATTACAAGGGTTCCCTGCTTCCTCTCATTCATGATTCACCAATAGAAGTGAATTCTCTTCAGGAATTTGGGTAAAATCAGAACTCTGTCCTCTTTTGATCATGTTGGCCTTCAAGACCTGCTGCAGATATTTATAGGAAATATCCAGCAGTTACCATCATCCCTGTTCGTGAAGCTCCTGGGAGGAAAACAAGCTGACTAAAGTCTCTCTGCTACAGACCAAGGATTGAAATATATTTAACCAGTGAAAACACGAGCCACATTAAACAGAGTGGCCCGAGGATGTGTGTATATCTTGGCTGGAAAGTCACTGGGACATTAAATGCTTGGAGTTAAGAGGAAATTTCAGTGTTGTCTCCCCTGATTAAATTCCAGGCAAACATTTTCCTTCCTTCTTCCCTAAGCCAGACAAGACTTTCCAGTGATCGTTTGGTATTCATGACCCTCTTCTTTTCTTCATCATATAACCATCTTCAAGAGACCAGACATCCTGTATCTTACTGGAAGGCATAAATAAAATTAAGTCTTGCCCTCACAAAGAGATCCTTTCTTACATGACTCAGAAAACAGTGTTATTTATTCCCATGTCTATCTACGTGACCCTTCCTCAGAGCCGTTTTCCATCATTCTCGGATGATAACCCCTGACTCTCTACGTCCTCTGCTGTGTTATTTTTCTTCATTCTACTCACCAGCCTCCTACAATAGAATGTAAACCGCATGTCCCCAAGATTGTATCTGTTCTGTTCAATGTTACCACCCCGGGCACCACCCAAGAGTGGTTCCTTCTATTTAGGAAGCACTGAGTGACCGTTTATAGAGTAGATGAAAGAAGAGTTGTAGGAGCTTCAGGCAACTTACAAAGGATGTCTGACTCTTAGGTTCTGACTGATTTTCAGGAGGCGAATGAATCCATTCAGCTAGCCAAGATTAAAGCAAAGATTTGAAACCAGTCCAACCAGAAAGTATTTTGACTGTAACATTCTGCACATTTGCTGTAAGTGAATGAACTGTTTGTGACTGATGTGTAGTTTGATTAAAGGTTAGGCTAGAAGCTGAGGCCTGACATAGATGTCACTTGATGCTACAACTTTAAAGGAAGGGAAAACTTTGCCTGAACAAACAGCAAGACAATTTGGAATATAGGTTTCTGGGGAATTAACCCAAGGCAACGATGAAGTGAGAGAATGGAGAGCAAGGTGCACACTTGCAGAGGTAGCTGAGGCCTTAAAATGTTTGCAGCACAAAAGTAAGGACCTGAGCTTGGTCACCAGCATGCTTGTGACCCCGAGACTCAGGAAGCAGAGACATAAGCACCCCTGGGGCTTGCTACCTCTAGGTCCCAAGAAAAACCTGTCTCAAAAAAAATCAGACTGCCATTGAGGTGGAATGAGACCCTAGGTTGGCCTCTTTCCTCTAAATGTGCACACACACACACACACACACACACACACACACACACAAATATGCACATAGGCCTGTATATACAATGAAAAGACAGAAGGGAAGGAAGGGAGTGTGGAGGGATGGAGAATTTAACTGGGTGATACTGTGAGCTGTGTAGTGTGAACCTTTCCTGTGGTATGGCTCTTCTCACACATATACCCCCATCTTCCTGGTTATTCTCAGAAAAAAAAAATGTACCCAACTTGGGAAATCTATGGCGCTGTGTTCATTTGGTAGGGTCACACTAACAAAGTCTCTATACAGAAACTTAGTGCTGGCTTTAGAGGCTATCAGCTCAAGATCAAGGTACTGGGAGGATGGTTCCTTCTGAGTTTGCTGAATGGAGAATTGATTTGATGTCTTCTCTTCTGGTTTCTGGTAGTTTTCTGGCAATTTCTGGTATTCTTTGGTGTATAGAAAGTCATTGTCTGCTGTCCTCATCCTCATCTCTCCCTTTGTCATTAACCACACTTCTACTTTTTATTGTTAGAACCGACGTCATATTAGATTATGTATGAACCCTGTAACAGCCTTATTTCCAAACAAAATCACATTCTGGGGATTTCCGTGGTATACAATTCAGTCCCTACATAGTATGCTTTGGATTTCTGTAGAAACATGCAAAGTTTCGGGTCTTCACATGAACTGACATGGAAACAGCTTTCACTTCATGCATCAGAACATGTGGATAACAGTGGTGTGTGGAGAAAGTTTGGAATAGCCTAGAGATCCTTTAATTTGAAAAACTAGAGGCAAGAGAGGTCAGAAGAAAGCCTACTCATATCTCAAGGGATAGGTGACCCAAGTTATATCTTGATGACAGAGTGTACCGAAATGATGTATCCTAAAAAAAGCTCTTGTCAGTCGCTTCCCTTCTACTGTGATCTGTAGACCTTTGGAATGACTCTCCCCCAATCCCTGTCCTCTAAAAAACAAACAAACCAACCAACAAAAGTCATCACCTCCTATAAATCTTCAAGTGCATTAAGGGAGTATTTTTCTATATCTTTCATGTCCTTTAATGCATATATGTGGACATATATTACTGAACACTGGCTTCCTCAAGACAACTCAGAATACTGACAGTATTTGTGAAAAGATGCTGTTTAAGGCTATGGCACTACCATGGTTAGATAACTTTTCTCATCATAGACATGGGCAGGAGAGATGCCTCAGTAATTAAGAGCACACCCTGCTCTTCTAGAGGACCCAAGCTCAATTCCTAGCACCCACATCAGGTATCACAGTGACTTATAACTCCAGTTCCAAGGAAATCTGATACCTCTGGCCTCTGTGTGCACCTGCACTCATGTGTACACAGTGAGACATACATACATACATACACATAATTAAAAAGAATTAGAAAAACATAATGGAAAATAATTTTAAAAAATAAACTAAAAAAAAAAAATCTGGTGGTAACCAGGCTTTAAGTGTCATAATGCTAGATATTTCCCCTAAGTCCAATGTAGTCACTTTGTAGTTTTATTGACTCTGGGCAACCCGTTTAATCTTTCTCTGCCTCAGTTCCCACATCTATAAAACGGGCTAATAATAGATAATAATAGATCTCATCTTAATGGAGTCTTGTGAAACATAAATGAACTAAACCAAGTGAAACACCTAGAACGCCGGTGCTCACGCAGTAAGTTCTCAATAAATAGCAGCAATTACAGTCACCGCCGCAGTTTCCTTTCACACGGCCAAGGTCTGATGCAATTGGAACAGTTATAAGAAAAGATCAGATTAGCTACAGCCCTTAAAATTAAGGAGAGCAGAGGAAATGGTCTGCTTGCAAGACTGAGGCTGACCGTTGAGTGAAACTTAAATTCAGTGAGGGGCCAAGCACTCTTTACCACCTACATAACTCATCACATGCATTTCAGGTAGAAACTTATTGCATCCAGTGTCAATGTCATCAGAAACATCACAACCATCAATAAAAATGCTTGACTCACACCTCTGGTTCAGTTGTTTTAGTTCATTACCATCATCAAATGCACAATAGCTAACAAAATAATATAAAAAAAAATAAGTTAAGAAAAATAAATCCTAGGCCAAATTTCAGAGGAGCCATCATTTTTTTCTCCTTTTCAAAATGTCTCAGAGGTCTATTGAGACGGCTCAACAGGTACCCTGTTTGTCATGAGTACCGCAGTTTGGATCCCTGAAATCCACAAAGAAGTTGGATGGGTATGGAAGCCTGCCTGTTGTCCCATCCAGTGGAGAGTGGAGGCTGGGAATCCCCAGAGCAAACAAGCGAGTTAGACTATCAGAAACTGAAGCAGCGAGGTCCAGGTTCAGTGAGAGGCCCTGACTCTGCAAATAAACTGAAGGGAGATTAAGAAAAGCACCCAACATTGATTCCAGGCCTCCACATGTACACACACAGGTCCACGCATGTGCACCTACACACGTGAACATGCATAAACACTTGCACACCACACACTTACATATCATACTTGCAAAGACAGCATCTGGGACAGTAGCCCAGTTTGGTACAGTTTTCCTAGCAGATGTGAAGCCCTTATTTTGTCTTCAGCACAGTAATCCTAACTCCCAGAAGGACCAAGAGTTCAAGATTGTCCTTCACCTGAAAGTCAGAGATACAGGAAACATTATATCAGAAAACAGAAAATTTTTTCTCAGAGCCAGAATTGGTCGTGTATGAATATAACCCCAGTATTTGGGAGACTGAAGCAGGATGGTTACAAGTTCAATCCCAGATTGAACAAATAGCAAGACTACATCTCAGAAAAAATGTCTGGGTAGAAAATGAGCAAAACTCCATAAACAATAGATGTTAGGAAGTATTAGGGTGAATGAAAAAATAATGATGGCTGGTTTTATATTGCATAATAAAAGCTAAAGATTTATTTAATAGCTAAATTAGGCTCAGATGAAGAATACCCCAAAATGCCAGTGCTCCTTCTTGGGACAATGTGTACGTGGCCTCAGCTTCATGGACTACCTCACTCATTTGAAGGTACCAGAAGTTCTTCATGTGCAAGATGAGAAAGCAAGATGTTTTTCAGACCATTGGCAGAGAAGCCAGTGAGAGAATACATACAAAGACACAGTGAGAACAGTGAAATCTATATACATTAGGTGTTATTATACTTATAAAGGGGAATAATAATTTCTAAAGCACTAACTGCTGTTAAATAAAAAAAAAACATTGAAGGACTTGGTGATGGATGACTATAATCTCAGCACTCAGGAGCCTGAGGCAGGAGGATTCCAAGCTAAATGCCATCTAGAGCTACTCTGTGAGACAGTGTTTAAAATTTAAAACACAAAAATAAATGAGTTGAGGAAAAGTGTTCAAAAACTGTGACATCAATATATCACATAGTACTCTGTGGAGAATTCTTATATTTATTTCACCTGTCTCTTCTCACAAACAACTTTGAGAGAGGCATATAGCCATAGGTGTTATCTGTTTACTAAGAATAATGCTTGATCTCGAGGGAACAAACAGAAATGTTGAAATCAGAATTAGCACATTTCTCAGATCTTGGCCCCATCTTTTATGCTTCTTTTGGGTAAGGAACGCTTTGAATTCCCTACCTTTATTGAATATATCTTTCTATTGCCAATAAAATAAAAATAATATGAGTTAACTCCCTCAGTTATCTCAAAATATAATGGAAGAAATAGTAGAGCCCATAAGATCCTTTGGGATAACTGACTTTCTGTCTTGCAGGTAGAACTCCAACTGGAATCATTTAATAGGTACAGTTCTGAGCTCAAAGGGCTGTCGCACTGCTTAGATGTACTACAAAACAAAGCAGCTAAAATAAAATGACTTTATTGGCACTTACTACTCCTTGAAAGCCTGTAGGGCATGTAAGAAGTTTAGCTCACTGTGGACATCTGTGCTTAAAGGTGCATTGGAGGATAGTTAACTATAGACTCATCTAGTGTGGCTTCTATTGAGACAATTTTCATAATTTTGATCCTTCATCTCCCCAAAGATAATCTCCAGCTAGTTCTTATGACAGTGGCAGGAGTCTGAGAACTTACGACTGGCATTTTGTTCCATTTGATACAGTCTATTGGACCCAGCAAGTCATGAAACTAACCCAGAGAGACAGGGACTGAAGAATGAAATGCCACTTTCTTGTATAAGCTAAATATTTATGTAACTAAACGAGTGGTTGGATAGAGGGAGTTGGAGAACTGAGTCGCCTTGGCAAGCATTCCACGGTATCTTAAGTGTGTTATGTCATGAAGAATGGAAGCCAAGCATATCAACACACACGTTACACATTGAGTCAATTTTGTTGTCACCTTGAAACATGTTAATCAAGCAAGTGATTCTGTGATAAATTATAATAATTTGCACATCTTCTATTTGCAGCACTTGAAATTGAATCACACACATTGTATTTATTCTATAAAATAATTAATAATGGTAAAAGAGTTGGTAGAGGGGAGATTACTGTAGCAGAAATCAAAGAAGAAGCTGAAGTGGGATTTGATCACGCAAAGTTACTTGTGCAACCTCAGCAGGAAGCAACTCAACCTCCCTAGAGGTTTTGAGAAAGACTTAGACTGGTTGTTCCTGAAATTTTCTCTTTATTTTCTTTTTAAATATTAAGGTTATGGAAATTTGGGGGATTTCAAAGCTCCGATCACCTCACAATAGGATTGTTAGACTGAAGCTGACAAACTCTTAAAATCAGTGAGGAACTAGATATAATCAGATATATTTATCCTTCTCAGCTCTCTGAGGTGGTTGAAGAATAGACAGCTTGAGTCTCATAGCTAAATTTTGAGTTGTTTAGGAATCAAGAGGGCGTTCTAGATCTAAGAAGATGGTTATAATAGTGATGCAAGTTAGTATGAAAGCTAAGTCAATTATAGAACTTTAAACTCATGGAGATGGTTAGAAGGTAGAAGGTTAAAGTCAGGGGCCAAATATGTATGAACTGGACATTGGGAAGGTATACTGGGCCATTTAACTCTCATAAATGTGGCATATTTAATTCTGCTGTTTTGTATAGAATTTACTGTTATAAGAGAAAGAACCATTTGTTGAATTGAAAAGGAAAGCTGTTAGGGGGAAGAGGGGGGAAGGGTGGGACAGGAAGGGGGAATAGGGAAGGGTTTGTGACTGAGATGTAACTTGAAGAAAAAAAAATAAAGTACTTATATAAAAAAAAAAATCAGTGAGGAACTAGACCTCAGATCCAGCTCAGCCCCCTACTGTGTATCACTCTGAGGCGGTGGTTCTCAACTTTCCTAATGCTACGACCCTTTAATACAGCTCCTCACGTTGTGGTGATCCCCCAACCATAAAATTATTTCATTGCAACTTCATTTCTTATACTTTCTGCTGTGAGCCTAGCCTTTAATGGTTGAGCCATCTTTCCAGCTCAAACTCCCTTTTTTTCCCCCAAAACTATATTTTTAATTAATTTCCCTTACAAAATAGTGGGTTTCCATAAGGATTTTAAAATTACATTCTTAATTTTGATTTATCCACTCCATCCTTTCTCTTCCCCATTACCTTGTTTTCATCCCCTTAAACACTTAACCCCTAGTATTCCGCCATTCTACTCTCATATCACACATTTCACTGCCTACTCTCTAGATCTCCAACATCTAAACACAATTTGATTTACCTAGACATCTTATTAAATCTCCAAACAAATCAGTAGGCATGAGATATAGTCTAAAGTTTCACATTAATCAAACTCCTGGTAAACTCAATACATACAATGCACTCTGATGGCAACACTTTGTAGCAGTGGTCTCTTCTTGTGTGTTTCGAGCCCTTTGGAAAGTTCACATATCAGATACCCTGTGTGTCAGATATTTACATTATGATTCCTAACAGTAGCAGAATGATAGTTATGAAGTAGCATTTGGTAATTCGCAATAACTAGACGGTAAAATACCATAGTACTTAATGCATCACACATTTTTGTTGCAGGACTGAGAGAAATCAGGCTGAAATCTCTTCCTACTGACACCTTTCATAATGCCAAAAGACGATCCCGCAGTCTACTGGGGGAGAATTATCAGCAACAGCCTTACTTAGTTGCAGGCCCTTCATGCTACAGTACCAACCTGCCAGGCAAGATACACCCAGTGGTGCAACACTTGCATGGCTGTCGTGGGGTTAACCACCAACTTTCTGATTGGATTTGAGGGAAGTTACACAGGAGGGTTTGTATCCAGCAGTATAAACCTGGTCAAAAGCTAAATGGCTGGGAAAGCCATAGGCTCTAAGGGTGGACATACTTCTGTTATTTGATAAAAGGACATATTATCAAGTATCTCCTAAATACTTACATTAATAGACACAAATTAGTGGTGCTCTACTTTCTTTTGGGGTAGTGGTTAATACAGAGATTCCTAAGTGCTCAAAGTGCTGGGAATAAGTGACTATTGAGAACTCAGTTCTAAATGAGACATCTATATCAACACCCCTGCCCACAAAGCTCAGGGATCATTGTAGGAGACGTGGAAAAAAATATAAAAGGTGGAGGATGGGAAGGGATGATGTGCAATCCTCTCTTTCAGACATCATCCTCATAGAGTCACAGAAGCTGTGCTCACTTGGCACAAGACCAAGCCAGTCAACGTTCTAACGCAGATGAAATCTCGTGGGGCCCCATTCCTCACTCAAGCTGCTTGTAGTTGGTAGATATGAGGGAGGGAGAATTATTTTTCTTCATGGTCATTCCCCCATGGTAGGTTCCTCATGCTCAAGCAGATGACACCACACCCACATGCATTTAGGCACCACTAATAGGACTCAGTGGGTAGTAAAAACAAAGGAAGCCACGAAGGTGGGAATGTGTTGGGGAAGTGAGAGGAAGTGAGAGGGAGGAGTTGGGGTGGATATCAAGATACATTGTACACATGGATGAAATTGTCAAGGAGTACATTTAAAATATTTTACAAAAATAATAAATTAATATTTTAAAAGATGTAAATCTAGGCTTCCTACTAAATTCTCAAGGGCTGAGCCAGGCATGGTGGTACACACCTGTAATCCTATCACACTAAAGAGGCTGATTACAAAGATTACAAATTCCAGGGCAGGCTCAGCCACGTAGTGAGACAAACACACTACAACAATATGAAGTAACATTCCTCCCATATCTTAATACTGATACCCTGTTTCTTATCACTAATTCAATTAGCAAGTGTGTCTCCAGGACTCATTTCATGCAAGGCACTACAGGAACACAAACAGAAGGTCCCTGTAATCACATGTCAGGAGGAGCAAAAGCCTTTTTGTCCTTCCCCATGTCCTCCTTGCCTCTTTGTGCCTTCTCTTTTCATCCTCAGCCCAATATCTTCCCTATCTCAGTAACTCGGTGGCTAAGAGTTCATGCCTGTTGGTCTAAGAGCAAAGTATTGTATTCATTTGAAATTCCACTTACACCAGTGACTTAAATTATTGGGGAAAACTAGATTTGCCTCTCTTCCAAATAGCCTACAGTATAATATCAGCATGACCCTAACACTGCATAAAGATGACTAAAGTATTTGGAACACTTTGTAGAGAATTCTATATAAACATAGAATGGATTTGTCATATTTTTCACTTCCTCCTGATGCAATGATACAAGGTTGGAAAACTGAAATAGTGAAGCAAAAATAAAAAGAATTTGTATTTTTTCTCAAACATTCAGAGGTAGAACATTCATAACACATTCAATTGCACTGAGGAGAAAGAACATTTTTTTTTCAATAACAGATTAATTCCTTTCCAGAACTAAGGATGAGACAGAGACAATGAAGCAGAAATCTGGAAAAAAAATATTTTCCCATGAATGGTCCAGAACAGAGCCTCTACATTAAGAACTACATCACAAGTATGGTTATGGGATATCAATTACTCTGGGGCTCGTGTGCCTCATATCTTAAGTTCTGTTATTTGAGAGTCCCACATTCATTCTTTCCACACTCCCTCGCAGTTCTGAGATGATCTGAGCTCATTTCATTCTTCTTCTCCTGCTTCAAAGATATTCCACAACGATTCTGCTTTTCAAAATCAAGACTGCTTGAAGTTCAGCTGGGAGTAATGAAATTTCAATCTCCCACACAATAGCACTACATCCTCTTTTCTTCACTCTTGGCATAGTCAGAAGAGCCACTGCCCAGCGGGAACAATAGGACTCCTTTTCAGTTCTGAGACACTGGCTGCTGCACGGACTGCAAGGAAAATAATCCCTGACAATCCCATGGGTAACATTTCTCACCCCTTATCACTCATGCCTCATATAGCCAGAACTTGATAAGGCACTCAGAAAGAAGATAATGCCTGCTATCAAGCTGTCTAGGTGGAAATAATAAAATTCATCTGTTTATAGGAAAGCAGCTGCCCCATTGTTTGAGATTCATGAAATCTCAGACAGTTATTTTCTCTCATGCTCACCTATTCCCCTTCTTCATGTCTATTCCATCACTTCGGGATTTTAATGATGGACATTTGGCCTGTGCCCTTTTGAAACAATGGACAGAGTTGCGTGTGTATATTACATAATCGTATGCAGTCTCAGGATATACTTTTAAAAGTCAGAAAGAGATATTTTGTTAAATTGTGTGGAGGCTAAGAAGATCTTCACAATGAATGTAAGAAAGTCCACTATTCTTCTTTAAAAATATGCACAAACCCCAGCATTACTACCGCTAGTCCAGGAATGGTTTCAGTCTGAGATCTAAACCCTCAAATGTCAAAGATGAGTGCTGAAATTCCTACAACCCCTTTAACCTATCCACTAAACCTATTGATAATTATAACAACTACTTTCATAACCTTTTAGAATGATACAGTCTCCGGGGCAGGTCCTCAGTCGTCAGGGACACAGTCTTTGTTGTAGATTCTTTAACGCACTTAGCAGTCCTTTTTCTGGATCTCTCAGAAGCAGGTTCGTCAGGGTAAGTTGGTTATTGCAGTCTCACCTTAAATAAGGCTTCATGCTTTCTTCTCTGTGGGAGACCCCAGCCGTCTGC
>CAJQZJ010001638.1:14438036-14440536 GCA_907164525.1 Lophiomys imhausi | reverse complement strand
GGAAGTCTGGGGAAGAAAAAGAAACTTATCACAAGAGTTTGATTTTTGGTTTTTGGGGTGTTGTTGTTGGTGGTGGTAGTGGTCTTTGGTTTTTTGGTTTTTCTTTCCAGCAGCCTTACTATAAGCCAGGGTCTGTAAGGAACCCACTGCGGTTCCTCTGTGATTGCAGAATATCATTCTTCCCTCTGACACAGAGAGAACATCACACATAGTATCTACTCACACATCATCAGACAAGCTCACAAAGAGAAGGACAGAGGCAATGAGGTCTGTCCAGTCTGCTTGGAAGAACTAGTCTTAACAGCACCCAGGGAACGGACGACGCAGCCTTTAACTTCATGTCCCTCTCTCAGTACTCATTACAAAAACACAAGTTCTTACACCATGAGTGTCTGTAGAATTGTGGAAATGTCTGGATTCGGAATCTCCTCTTAAGCCACTCCAGGGGTTAATGTCTGGGCAGTAATCAGAGTCTGGCAGTGCCCACCCCACACATAATAGGCATTGTTGTTCTTGAGAGTGTGTCTGTTTTTTCTGGCAGCCTTGACTACTTGGAACAGACTCTAAAACAGGAAAGGAAAAAAGTCAGTCTGCTCTCTTTTTTTAATTTCTTTCTTTTGTTTTTAATGTGCACATTCAACAAAAACACTAGAACCGTCTTAGAAATGTTATTTTCCTGGATTTCCAGGAAAGTTGATGGAGATGATGACTTACCGATTTAAAATACCCTTAGCTCAAAAGGGAATTGATTCATGTGTGTGCATGAGGCATCTGTAATATCTGAAGGTGGCTGCCTTCTCTCAGATATGAAACAGCACATTACAGCTATATTAGCTGATGAGTGAACTGTGGCTGGCTCGTTCATCTGCATAGAAAATCCATTAGCATAAAGTTGTTAATGTGCATGTTCATAAACCTTCCCAGGTCACTTGCAATCTCAGGACGTGTTTGTCATTCACACCTGATGGGCTTCCAGATGTTTCTATTTGTGAGCACGCAAGCATGCCTTACCAAGTTACTGGGACAGCAAAATCCCATTACAGAACATTAGATTCCATACTAGTAGGGATGACTATACTTTATGCTTTACATTTTGGTTGTTTTTACTTCCAATCTACCATGAAACCCAATGTATTGGGTTTTTGTTTTCTTTTCATAAACCAAATTATGAACTTGGCCTTTAATGGCAGATATTTACAGATGTGTCCAGATGTTTAATCTTAGTTTCTGTACTTTGGCTGTCACAGACCAGTGATAAGTAGCTTGGATATCAACCTGGTCCATGGACCATGCTTTGCTGGACCCTAGGCTAAAGGCCAGAGTAGTTATTCCACGCTTTCCAAGTCTCCCAGCCTCTTACAACTCCTGATTTCTAAGCCATGTTCAGTAAAACCTTGGTGCACATATAAAAACATGTCACAATCTGGACCCAGCCCACCAGCTATGGTTTGCCAACCCCAGGCTGCTGCAGCTGAAAGTAGTTGATTATAATGATAACTGGCGGAGTGGCCAGCTACTCTGTCGGTCTTTTCTAGTCTCCTACTGTATTCATAGATTAGATGCATTGTTTGAATTTTACAGATTACAAGAGAGGCAATGTGTGAAGATTAAGAACTTATTTGTATTCAATTTAAAACATGAAAAGTGGTCCTGAATCAAAACCATGGTCTCTGAACTCAAATTATGTGCTGTGTGTGAATGTGTGTGTGTGTTATGTGTACTGTATCACACTTTCCTGAATGAGCCATCTTCCCGTCTTCCCAGCCCACCCGACCTTATTTTGCCAGTTACTTTTCTCTGATTATATTAGGAGAGCACTCAATGTGAACCAGCTCTTCTTTTCATGCTACAAATATTTATTGAGTGCCGCACCTCTGCCAAGCCCTGGGTTTAGAGAAAGTATTCTACAGAGAGGAAAACACAAAGACACTCACACTTATGGACAGTGGGGAGGGCCACGGACTTCAGAATCACTGAAAAAATAATAAACATAAATACAGCAGAGGAAAGACAGGCGTGAGCGCCCACAGGGGGATGGCAGTGTGTGGGAACAGAGGGCAGGTTGGCATTTAAAATAGCAGAGCAGTGTTCACCATCAGCAGAATGTGACCACACCACCACGTACCTGAGTAGCAAACCCTGTTTTGTTTTTGTTTTTTGTTTTTTTGGTTTTTTTGTTTTTTTTGTTTTTGGTTCACTTAACACTACAAGGAGAGTTTCATCCATGAAAGGAAACACAGGATGTCTTGTATCGGGTTTTCTATTTAAGTGCATAGAAAGAAATGTTATTCTTTCAAAATCATTTGCCCTTCCCTTCCCCTTGTTGGGTGAAAATGCTGAAGGCTTGGCAGCTGGAACAATGCAGGGTTAGGAGAGGGGCGAGGAAGGAAACACAGCTTTGTGGGGAGACTGAGCAAGGGTGAAGCTGCAGCCCCGTCCTCCTGGATCCTTGAGCAGCCCCGCCCTCCTGGGTCCCTGGGCAGCCCCGCCCTCCTGGGTC
>CAJQZJ010001638.1:14427071-14438026 GCA_907164525.1 Lophiomys imhausi | reverse complement strand
CCTGGGTCCCTGGGCAGCCTCCTGAGGGAAGAGGAAGCACCTGACTTCCAAACACCGCCTTCCCCTCTGAGAGTGGAGTTTACTTTTCTCAAGAGCTAATGACTGTTACTATAGATTTGAACTTCACTCAGATTCAAAAGGAGAGCATGGTGTTTTTTCTTCGAATGGGAAATGTTTCTAGACTTTTAGAAAACCTTCATCCACATAAAAGCTAATTAACTACTGCTTTACATATAAATCTGACATCCTTCCTCCGTGTTCCAGAATCAACGTGATAGAATGAAGCCTTACTACACAGGTTTCCTGTGAACATTAACTGGTTTTGAACACTTTCTTAAAATAAGTCATTTTATCAAATTAGAAAAACGCTATGAAAATAGGTAGAAATGAAATCTGTCTCTTGGTGATAATATTAATTTAAGATATCCTTGAGCAATAAATTCCTTCAAACCACTAGGCAGCCTTAATGTTAGGAAGACTAATAAAAAACAATCCTACCTAAGACCAAAAGAGCTTCAAAGTCAAGTGTGCTTGCCTGGAAAGGATAACAAGTGGTTCCCACATTCTGCTACCAGAAGCAATGATATAATTTTCTCAGATGATTCATGTCACTAGCTACTAGCTACTGTGAAGTGCTATTCCAGAAAGTACCTGAGCAAACCTTCGCCATATGGGAGAGAGACTATTCTTATTCAGTAGATAAGAAAAATGATCAGATGTGAACTCATTTATGCAGAGCCGAGCAAGGCTGGATTGGAATCCGTATGTCTTCGGTTCTATACTCAACACTTTCTCCCATTCTTTTTCTATGTGTTCCTTCCCCACTATTCTATTCAAAGAGTGTGTGTTTCTCTTATGCTAGAATAATTCTTCTGTAGAGCATAAATTGTCTATTTACTACACTTAAGTGATTCCCTAACCAACTTTATTCTGAAATTTTCAGAATAAAGTCCTCTGGGGCACTATGGGGCAATCTGAGTCCTGGGGGCCTGCATAGCTTCCTTGGGTAAACCAGGCTGGAGTGCACCCGTTAATCAAGCAGTGTGTAGGAACTAAACTTCATCTTTAATCTGTCTCCTCATATCCAACCCATAATGAAAAATATATGAAAAAAAAAAAGGTCAAAGTCAACATTTGGTAGACTAGTAAATTAGGGATAGAATTCATTTACCTCCCTCACTCTACTCTAACTTAGATATTCCTTTGGAAAACAGAGGGGTGGAAAAAAATTAGAGTTTGAGAAAAATGTTTTTCCTCCCAACTTGATGTTTTCCATCTGTGGGTGCAGTTGGATGTTTAAATGTGTATTTATTGTACATAATCCTATTTACTGGGCATCTAGAGCAACAGGACAAATTCATTGGAGGAAAGGGAAATTATTTGCTATATTGAAACCTGTTTCACCTTAAATATCTATCTGTGCTGCACTTTTTTGCAAAGCAACTTATCTGAAACTGTGGGATGCTGGTTTTTACTGTCCAACCCAGAGAAGACAGGTAGACTGGAAGACTGCATACACAATGCACACGGTCAGGGCAGTCCATGTATTCTGATTAGGCCTCCCAAGACCTCTTCCCCAGAGTATCATCTCCTTTGATATAAATTAAACTTTTTGAAAGTTATGCATAGTGTTGACTTCTCTGTTGATGATATGAAAGCACCATGACCAAAAGCAAGTTATAGAAGAGTTTATTTTCTAATTAGAGTTTTGGAGCAGGATTCCATAATGGTAAGGAGGGCATGGTAGCAGGTGGGTGATCAGGAAGCTGTCTGATCACATTTTCATCCACACATAGGAAACAAAGCAAGAACTGGAAACAAGGTAAAGCTATAAATGCTGAGAGCCCGCCCCTAGTATCGTACTTCAGCAAGTTCACACCTCTCAAAGGTTCCAGAACCTCTCTAAACAGCTCCACCTACTGGGGACCAAGTATTCAAATACATGAGCCTATGGGGGACATTTCTCAAACCACTGCATGCATCACGCATAGCAGATCTTCCCAGGTAGTAAACTTAAACATCTGTGTCCATGGGAAGAGCACTCATCTATGGATGTCCCTTTGGCATGCATCAGAAATACTTGGAGAAGCTTTCAACCTGTGTGCTCTAGGCACCATTACTGGAAATTCTCATTCAGTATCTAGGGGAAATTCCCAGCATCTAAATTTTAATAAGTCCTCTTCATATCCTCCAAGCTCACATACATGTATATACATGATTGTCAAACACACCTACCTCTGAAAACCCCTGGACTATTCAAATAAAAAATAATAGTTTCATCAAGTTAAAGGAAAATACTTCCTGGAAAAACTTGGACACCATATGATCACTCCTGGCCTTTTTAAACATGCAAACTGAGAAGGAGTATCAAGCCTTCTAAAGACAAACTTACATGGTAGCTTTTTAAAATATGTGGTCCACAAGATACATTAAAGTCAAGTGGCCCACTGCAATGGATCGCTTGGAAACATCTCTTATGCAGTGTTGGCCCTGAGCTAGCACTGTTCCTTCCAGGATCCTCTTTGTTTCCACAACCACAGTTTCTGAAACATAATTCCAGATAGACTGATGGGGCTGGCAGATGTCTAGTGCTCATATTAGTCTGTTTTCTATTGCTATCACAAAACATTCAGTGCTGGAACCTTCATCAAAAGAAGTCCATTGAGCTGACACTTTTGATTCTGAAAGCCCCCAACAGAGTAGCCCCATCACTTCAGCCTTTGGTGAGGATACCCTGAAGACAGCATCACATGGCAGATGGCATATGGAAGAGATAACATGGTAAAACCACCTTGTGCAGACATGTGCAAGCCCTTTTGCATACTGCCTCTGTCTCTGTGAGCCCACGTGAGACCTGCTTGGTTGATTCGGTATGCCACGTTCTCCTGGTAGCCTCTAACCCTCTGACTACTTTGAGCTTCCATCTTACACCAGTCAGAGTGGCTAAGATCAATGACACAAATGACTGTTCATGCTGGTGAGGATTTGGAAGAAGGGGAACACCCCTCCATTGCTGGTGGGAGTACAAACTTGTAGAGTCACTGTGGAAATCAATATGGTGGTTCCTTAGAAAACTGGGAATCAACCTACCCCAAGACCCAGCTATAGCACTCTTGGCCATATACCCAAAGGACACTCACTCCATGTAGGCCACATACCTACAAGGGCATTTACTCAACTATATTCGTAGTAGTTTTATTTATAATATCCAGAAACTGGATACAACCTAGATGTCCCAGAGGCCAGGCTTGCTCATTTTGTTACAGCCTACACTTGTAAGAATTAACTCAGTCTGCAAGGGTCAGCATTGATTTTGTAATGCCCTCACCAACCAAATGAGCCAGCCCTGGGCCATGTCTCTTAAAGTGCTTGCCACCTCAGTACTTCCACATTGAAGACCAAGCTCATTCTGTATCTAAAGTGTAGCATACACTACATGAGTTTAGTTGGGCCACTCCCAGAGCAAACTGTTATGACTGGGTTGCTTAAACAGGAGACATTTATTTGCTCTTGTGTTTGAAGCTAGAAAATTCTCTCTTAAGATCCCAGCCAGTTCAGTTCCTCAGTAAGAATTTCCCCCACTTGAAGATAACTTCCTTCTCACTGTGTAGTCACAAGGAGAACATGGGGAGGGGGTGATGGGGTAAGGAGGAGGGAGAGGAAAGCAAGAGAAGAACGGAGAAGTTCTCAGGTTGGTGGCCAGTGGGCACTCTGGTCTCTTTTCCTCTTGTAAATATACCAATCCCATCCCATCATGGGGGCATGTACCCACATGATCCCACCTAAATCTAATTAATTCCAAGCATCATATTGCAAAAGATCACAGTGAGGTTAGGACTTCAGAATATTACTGGACAGGGACAGACATAGGTATTCAGTCTGCAACCTGAACAATTCTCATAGGAGAGGACATGAATAGCTCTCTACACAGAAATCCTGGGTCATCATTTCCTTCAGATGGATCACTGGGAGTGAGACAGTCGCTGCCTTTGAGAGGAGGTGAGTCAATATCTTATAAAAAGCTGCTGATGTCATTTTGCCACTTTATCAATATTCAAGAAATTGTAGGAACGTAAAGTAAAGACTAAACCCTAAGAATCTAATGTTAGATTTATTATTTTACTTCATAGAAATAGCTTGGTCAGTGATATCAACTGTTCAAAATGAAATAGGAAAGAAAATGAGGTCATCCATCCACCTCTTAATGCCAGAATTGTGTCCATGAATTATCCATTTTACGTCATGTAACTGTCATTTGGAAGAAATGGAATCTTTTCTATTTCATTTCTTTCTCTTGGTTCAGACAGACTACAGACTGTATTTTATATAACTGCAATACAAGCTAGTTAAATCTGAAAGATACGTCGATTTAGACATGCCAGGGATGGGAAAGTGTTCTTTTTCTCCCTTTTTTCCATCAGTTAATATTTAAAGGACTGGTTAACCAGGGTATGCTCCATCCTTTCATTATCTGCTTGCCCTGCCAGACATCTCTGGGAAGATCCTGAGCAGACATGTTATCAGATCTGTACTCCTGGAAATAAGGAGTTTGTGCAGTGAATAGCAGTTACATTCTAATTATATTAATTCAGACTGCAATTTCATTGAAATATAAAGGACCTGCTGTCGGGGTGGTGTGGACAATGGAGGCTGAACATGTCAAAGACATGACAAATTCCTCGCACAGAGTGCCAGATGCATTGTTGCCTGGGATCCTTTTCTGAGAGGAAATTTAGCAAGCACTATCGGTGTCAACCCTGGAGTAAGGAATCGTTTCATTTGTTATCTTTCCAAGTTGCAGGTACATCTGCCAGAAAAGTCTGCCAACAGATGAATTGGTAATTAAAATCATTTCCGTAGTTGGAGGGAGTGATTCAGAATGGTTCCTCTTTTATTCCTTCCTTTCTCCGTGTAGGGAAAGAGTACTTCTCTGAATACTGATGAGGCTTTTCTGTGGACAGTATTAGAATCATGAGCTCATGGATGCTTCAAGGTTCACTTCAACAATGGACCACCATCATAGAGGGGTACCTATAAGCTTTTCTTACACACAAAGTTCTGCTCTTTGTTCACATTGTATCTCCTTTTGCTTCATACTAATTCTTTATAGCAAAACCTAATAAGGGCCAAATATCTGCCTGACCATGCCATTTACTTCACAAGGGTGGAATGCACCTCTACTCTCAGCCTACCAGTATACCAGAATAAATAATAAAACCTAGGTGATGGGCATCTTGTTCTTCCTTTTACTTCAGACAACTGAAAAGGAATGAGTGGAGAATGTGTCACTTTCTAGAACTTTCCATGCCAATAAGTGATGAAAGAAGTCATTGGTTGTTATATGCCATTTTGCATTTGTAAAGTCTCACAGGATTAATACCTCTAAGAGTGAGCCCAGTGAAGTGATGCACACATCGTAGTGACTATGCGGCAACAGAAGTTCATCAGCGTGGGACATAAATACACTGGTCCAGGGCTGGACACTGGTAATGAGGAAAGACATTGGCTGAGGATGGGCATGGAATATATATATCAGAATTTCAGATACTTTTCATTCACTTTTACTATGAGCCTAAAATGGACCTAAAAAAAAAAAACATGCTTGTAAAAAATTACAACAACAATATATCATCATTTTGTAATAACTTGTGAATTAATGGATCCAGGTAAAAAATTTTAATAGTTGAATTCTTCACACACACACACACACACACACACACACACACACACACCTACTTATGGAAATATCACTACTTTACATATGGGGAGTTAATGTTGCCAAAAGTAGGAAAGCAGAATCTTTTTTTTTTAACTGCCAGCTCTAACTGAATTTACAAGAACTACAAAGGACAAGATGAGGAAAATGTTTGAGACTCTCAAGGGATGATTTTTTTAAAATTCAGATTATTGGAAAACATTCAGGAGAAAACAAATCTCATTTCTTCAACTTAAAATTTCAAGAAGGCATCAATAATGAAGAATAAACATACAAATTGGAGGAATCCCTAGACATGCATCAAGGACCAAACACAGCTTTTTAAAATAGTAAGTCATAAGGCACACGGGGATGTTGGCCAGATGGATACCTAGTTCTCGATATGGAGAATCACTGGTGATGGTTGTTAGGTTTGGTACAAATGTGGTGGTTATGTTATTTTAAAGAATCATTGTGTGGAGAGACATATTACAGACAAACCCATGAAATAAAATAACACTTGTGTTTGCTTCTAACTACTGGGGAGGAGCAAGTTTTGATGAACAGACTTGTCTTGAATAAAGAAAGTATGTTAGATAGTACACTATACTTTTTATTTCCCTTTAGATCTGTTTGAAATGTTTTATAACAAAAGTTACATAACTTAGACATTTACTAAACCCCTCCTAAGACTCAGTATTCTCATTTGTAAAATAGAAATAGCAATACCTACATTAGAGACAATATTGCCTTGTAAGTTTGGGGGAACATTTAAATAGATTATTTTATGTACTAGGCATTGAGTAAACATTGAGTATTTTTAATTGTGTATTTAAATAATATCTATCTGTCTATTCATTTATTTAAACATATGGATGTTTTGCCTGCATGTATGTCTGTGTGCCATGTGCATACCTGGTGCCCACAGAAGTCACAAAGGGCATCAGATCCCCTGGAAATGGAGTCACTGACTTTTGTCAGCTACCATGTGGGTGCTGGAACTCAAACCTTGATTGTCTGAAAGAGTAGCCAGTGCTCTTAACCACTGAGCCATCCCTCCAGCTCTACATTAGATATTTCTTAGGGACCAGTTTGATCTACTGAACACTGAACTGACTGGTCTGAGCCTGGTGTTTCTGTGCATTCCTTGGTGACTAACAAGACTGTGGAGGCCAAGGCATTGGAAGATGATAGTCTTTGTCTTCAGACACCACCCTTACAGGCACCACTATGGTGCTAACTAGAGAGAGTTCTTTTCATCTGGCTCTTGTACTGCATTACGTGTTTAGAATTGCTGATCCTCGGATGTGTGTGTAGACATCCTGGTTTTCTTAAATCGTTATTCAATCCCCAGCAACTCCAGGGGCATAGAGAAAAGGTGTAAGCAAATCATGTCTCTCAGAACCGTTGACTCCAGCCACCTCCTCAACCCGTTGTTGTTATTGTTTTGTTGTTGTTGTTGTTGTTTTGTTGTTGTTGTTTTGTTGTTGTTTTTGTTGTTGTTGTTGTTGTTTTGTTGTTTTTTTGTTGTTGTTTTTTGTTGTTGTTGTTTTTTGTTGTTGTTGTTTTGTTGTTGTTTTTTGTTGTTGTTTTTTGTTGTTGTTTTTTGTTGTTGTTGTTTTGTTGTTGTTGTTTTGTTGTTGTTTTGTTGTTGTTGTTTTTTGTTGTTGTTTTTTGTTGTTGTTTTTTGTTGTTGTTGTTTTGTTGTTGTTGTTTTGTTGTTGTTGTTTTTTTGTTGTTTTGTTGTTGTTTTTTTGTTGTTTTGTTGTTGTTGTTGTTGTTTCTTTGTTTGCTTTCATTTTTTCTCTCTCTATGCAATATTAAAACTATCAAATTATCTTCAAATTCTAAGCCCCCCCACCAATCAATGCAACTTTTCCAACCATTCTCTCTCTCCTTTCTATTCTTCTTCGCACCCCTCCTTGCCCTGCTACACAAACCTCTGTTCAATTTTAAGGGGGTGAAGGGAAGCCATTGTCAATAAAGTATTGGCAGAAAAGACTAGATTTTGCAGAAGCACAGACCACTCTAGGAAGTGACAAGCCTTGGCCCAGCAGGATCTGTTCTACTTGGCTTCTCAGTAGCTGAACTTGCTTGGAGCTCTGAATCCTGCTGTGGCGAGCTAAGCCTGGATCCTTGCCAGCTCCTGCCTGCATGTCAATTCATCTTATTTCTAATAAAGCCAATTCTTATTTTTTTCTAACTTGCTTCCAATTCTCAAATGTAACTCCAAAGCAAACAGAAAGTAATTAAAATGTCAACACTTCTCTGAGAAAGAATATAAACTCTTTGGATTTTCTTCCCACTAGAAATGTTGATTTTTCTCCATGGCTCATGGTCCCACACATGGCAACTGGCAGTCACCCACAGCAGAGCTGGCCCGTCAGGCAATGCCACAAATCCCCTGGACTTTACCTTGCTTACATGTCTTTCCCTTGCTTAACATTTTCCAAATGGAGAGATTCCATAACTGAAGTACTTGAAGCTGTCTCTTATAACAGATTAATAGCAACTCTATCGTAATATGTCCAGATTTTATGCAATGTGAAAGAAGCTTCAGCAGCAATAAAAGTAATGTGGGAGCTAACAGGTTATTATCCAGTTCTGTGTGATAAATTAACTGACACCATTTTGCATAATGAGAGCCTGATTATTCCTTTCTCTTCATTTAGATTGGTTTGGATGGATTATGACTCTCCTGAGTTTGTGTGAAACAACCTTTATTTTTAATGTCTTACGTTAAAGAATGGATTAAGTGAAAGAAAGCATATTCTATTCTTCTGTGATTTGTGCTTGGAAGGTTAGTTCTTCCAAAGGACCTTCTTTAGAAAGAATTAAAAAAAAAAAACCCATGACCATTGACTAGGAATTGTTGATGTAAAGAGAGGCAAATGCACCTGATTCCACAGCCCCGCACCCCAATTACTTTCTTTTCCATTAATTCTGAGCATCTCCTTTACTTGATATTACAAAGTACAGACTTCCTTCAGCATCCCAAAGAGACTGGTTCCAGTCCCCAGCTCAAGTCCTTATGTACAATGGCATAGAACTCGTATTGAACCTCCATAGCTGACCCATAAGCCCTACTTATGCAATATAAGTATTACATAAGTAGCTGCTGAGTGGCCCTGTTGTCTCAAGGTGGATGACAAGGAAAGAGCTCACTGTAAAGTACCAGGGCAAGTCTTCTTGTAACATCTTTGATCTGTGGTTGGTTGCATCCCACAGCTGTAGAGCCTGCAAGTAAGAACCAGTGGTGAGCTGATATTTTTAGGGAAACTCTCAACTCTTTCCTTCCAGCACTTCCTCTACCATGGCATCACCCTTTTCATAGCCAGTTCTTCGACTCAGTACCCTACACACCAGTCCAACAGACACCATGGATCACCGTGTGCCAAGCCAGGCACATCATTGCTCTCCAAGATGCATCAAAATGGATGCCAACAATAGTGATGGGCACAAATCACAGCCATTGCTGTGGAGTTCTCAGAAAGACCTGGGTACCAGAACTCTGATTTTTCAGGTGGAAACAGAATCTGATGGATGTTATTATCTTGCTAAATTTACACACAAAGTGAACAGGTTGATTCAAAAGAAGTTCAAAACCCATGCAACAGGTTACATTATCTGCTGGATAGAAAAGCCGTTAGCAAAATAATCACATTCTGATTCTGCATTCTTGCCAAGGGAAAATAGATTAAAAACGGTGCTCTGTTGGGGAGTACAGATGCTTGTGATCATGGAAATGGAGATATTTTTACAGTGCTCAGAGAAAAAAACACATGAAATCTCTGCCTTTTATAGAGAATTTTGCATTTCCTTTATGGATTGTAAACTGCTTGAGGCCAGGACAATAATTTCTGTATAACTGGATATCAGTAAAATGTAATATCAGAGCAATAAAACCAAAGGTTACTACTTTAACTATCCTTACAGTAACTATAGTGAAAACTCCATCCTGCTTAACACAAATATACTCCATAGAGCTATGAGGGATTAGATGAAGTAAATTATATAAACAAATAGATAGTGTGACTAATTAATGTTCTTCCTTCTCCTCCTCCTCCTCCTCCTCTCCCTCACTTTCTTCCTGTGCCAGTGTGTAACATCAGTTCCTTCCTGCACGAAACTACAGGATGAATGCCACATAGATGAAAGTGTTGTGAATAAAAGAGACCTTGACTGAAATCTGTCTTCCATTGTGGTCTCTTAAAATTCACCATGCATTGCCATTCACTGGCCCATTTCTCCAAATACACTTGTAAATGATGATTTCTGTTATAAAAATCTCTAACAACAAAGGAAATGAAGGTGATTGGCATTCATCTTTTTTTTTTTCTAGCTCCTGCCTGCCTTGTACTTTTTCTTCAGGTTGGGGCCATAACCACTGCTGAGAATTAAGGGAGGATTTGGATGAAGATCAAATGATGACAAACTTTCTTTCCTGATTCTTCTCGTATAAAATTTTCACTTGAGAGGGGGGAAAAGTAAAATTGTGGCTAGTAAGATTTTGTTTTAATCTAAGAAGAAATTAGAGAAAAGCATAAATTCTAAATCAAAGCTTTAGACTTGAAAGATTAATAGAGAAAGGTGACATTTTCTTTTGAAGGGGGCTACATTTTGGGATACTTGAGTAAGAGGTTTGATAACAAAAATATTACTCATAATCCTTAATAGAAAAACTTTATTTCAGTGTTTATTTTCTATATCCTCCCTGTGGAGAACGCAAGATATGCTGCACATTTTCTTGAGCTAGAATGAGACAGTATTTGTATTGGGGTTGATAAAATGGCAGTTCAGAACAATTAAGTAAAATTGCACAGTTGTTCAGCAATTAGCATCACACAGATTAAAATTTGGGACTGAGAAAGTGGAGAAAATGCAAAATATATTTAAAAAAAAACAGTAAAAAAAAAAAAAAGCTCTAGTTGTTTTCCTGGGGACAGGAACCTTGCACTTGAGTGTCCCTTGCCTTCCCCAAAGTGGTGCAGGGCTTAACTGGATGTCGAAGGTAATTTGGGATGTGTGAGATGTAACTTTTCATAAAAATCTGGGGGCACAAATGATACTCCAGTGTTAGAGGAGTACATGTGTGTCTAGGAATCTTATACTGTATTCTATACATTTGGAGAATGCATCAAGTCGAGAAAAGGAGGAGGAGGAGGAGGAGGAGGAGGAGGAGGAGGAGGAGGAGGGGGAGGAGGAAGAAGAAGAAGAAGAAGAAGAAGAAGAAGAAGAAGAAGAAGAAGAAGAAGAAGAA
>CAJQZJ010001638.1:14393585-14427061 GCA_907164525.1 Lophiomys imhausi | reverse complement strand
AAGAAGAAGAAGAAGAAGAAGAAGAAGAAGAAGAAGAAGAAGAAGAAAATGAATAACGCTTTCAAAACAGGAAAGACTTTCCAAAGCCAGTTCTATAGAGCAGGGGCACAGACAGAAGACCATCCTGACAAATGGGAAACCACGAGGTGGAGACAGGCTGTGTGGAAGCTAGAATCAGGCTCCCATTCTGCACCAAATATGGTGACAAAGAGTAAACTGTCCCTTGCATAAGCACTCCACCCCTCTAAGACACAGTAACAATGAGAACTGGTCCACTTTCATAAGGGAAGTGAAACTCTGCTCCTATGCTTCCTTATGGATATTCTGTACCTCCTTCCCAGTTTTATTTTATCCCTTGATACTTAAAACCTCCTAGAATGCTCAGTATTTTAGTTATTTGTTGCCTACTACTCCTACCTTGAAGGAAAACCATAAATGAGTAAGAATTTTTATCCATTTTCATCCAATGCTGCATCCTCAATAGTACAATGCCCAGCACCTAGTCACTTCTCAATGAAAAGCTGTTGGGTTAACGAATTAATTAATGATGGATATGTGACAGAGCAGCTTCTCAACTTCAGCACTATTGATATGTGGGGGCAGATAATGAATTTGTCTGGGGGGCTATTCCCTACCTTGTATCTGAACGGCCCTTGTGCCAGCTGTGGTGAACTTCTTATCTGTACTCTTCCACTAATCCTAGTGAGGGGCAAAACTATCCTGGACTAAGAATTTTGGCCACAGAGAAAGTGCTAAAGTGGTAGGTATTTACCTGGGCATCGTGGATGACACTATAATCCCTGACTAAATAAGCAGGTGATATAGTCTGAGGCAGAAGGATCATCATGAGTTGTATGTCAGCCTCTGTCAAAAAAATATTAAAATAAGGTAGTTTTCACTGTTACTGTGAAGATGAAGAAATGTAAAATTAAAGGAGCACTTGGTCATTAAATTCTCCCACAAGCTAGTTAATTTCCAATAGAAAAAAGTATTGTATCTATGACAGTGTTGGTTTGAAGAAAAAGTTGATGTTTTCTTATTTTACCAATAAACTTGTTTTTAAAAAAAAGAAAAGAAAAGAAAGAAATGCTTATAAATCAAATAAATGCCTACCTACCTTCTTCGTGGTTATTGAATGTGAGATGTCATCTTCCCCGTTTCCTCTCTGGACAAACAATAATAGCAAGAACAATGGAACCTGCCTATGGTACCTTGCTTTATCAAAGTTGGAAAATGTCTGTTAGACCACCCACGGGCAGATGCTGTAACAACAATGATGCTTCTCCCTCAGCTTTCTAGTTGGCAAAAGATGATGTGCAGACATGGGACCACTGTGGGCTTTCTTGTCAAGCTCTGCTTCTGTTTGTCCTGTTTTTTTTTTTTTTCCACCACTTTCTTCCTTTGCTTTGTGTTTAGATGGCTAACATTAACCTGAAGCACATTAGAGTCTCATAAATGAAGAATGTTTGAGAAACTGTTTTGGGAAACATGAAAAAAAAAGTTATTTTAAAAATCCAGAACTACATCGGCACCACGTTCTCTCTTTAAGTTCAAACCCCACCAACTAGTGAATAGCCTTCTGACCAATAGGAAACTCTTGACTAGGACAACCACACGGACAGAATGCTCCTAGTTGAAGTGTGATGTCCCTATACCCTAATTAATAACAGCCCCTTGTCCTCTTAGTAGCTGGATGTGGGTGATAAATACATGATCATCTTACTGAGGGCTTCTTAGCACTGAACTGCCTGCACAAAAGCAAAGAAAATGTAAAGCATTTGTCACGAACCATCTCACTTCCCCACCACTGCGCCCTGAGTACAGCTAGGAAGTCTCTCAAGCCTCTAAGGTAGAGGCAGCTGCGGGGATGCTTCTAGCTGCTGTACCAGCACAAAGACAAACTATCTGCAGGTCAATAAATAAATCCATCTTCACCTCTATCATATGGATCTGTACGTCACTTCCTGCACCACTCCCAGGGAAAGTGGAGTGGCCATTAGATTGTTATATCACGGAAACAGAATCTGGCTCACTTAGGTTTTCAGAAATCCTTGCGATTCCCAAAGGCCTGTTATATGAGAGTTGACTCTCAACAGGAGGCCCTCTGACTTCAAGGCAGGCAGAAGGGGCTTTCCACATTGCAGTGTGGAAAAAAGACTTTGATTGAAAAAAAAAAAAGTCCCTGTGCCCTATAGCCCAACGGCCCTCAGATTAGTTTAGGAGCGATAGAGATGGGTCAGCTGACCAAGAATGGCCATCGCTATTACTAGTGAGATAAGCCTTTCTTTTTTAGAATCAAAAATACAGCTCAAGAGATTACACGGGATCAGGGGTGAACCACCTAGCCATCTGCCCACTCCTATCAGAAACCAAGGGGGTCTGCAACATAGCACAGCCTTTGTTCTCAAATCGGGAGACGGAGATTTCGTTGATCCCTAAAATGGATAGCGAGATTAGGCAGTCTGTGGTAGATGGACCCCACCCCCAGCCCCCGGCTCCTCACCAGCCTAAATTAAATGCTCACCATTCACATCTTCACATCGCTGGGGAGCGAGTTGCCTCCGTTTTCCTTCCACGTCAGAGCTCATCTATCACCTCAGCACCTTAGTGGCTACACATTCCACTTTAACCTGCCCGTATTAGCCCTTAGTTCCCAGCATGAATGAGTGTGATGTGGCCTCTAGGCAACACTCCTTGGCCTTGTCCAACCTACAGTTATGGTCCCTCCCTTAAATGCCCAGTCTGCTATAAAAGGATTTGCCACACTTGGTGGTGAAGGTGTTTAATTACCAAAGCCTCTACCAACCTGTAGCCCATTCAATATATTCGAAATATCAGGTTCTTTACTCCTTATTTTCCCCTGAGTAACAGGCACGACACCTGACAGGTTCCAGATTCTCGGGAAGCACTTATGCAATGACTACATGAGTGAGTGACCCATTAACAAGAGCTGTGGAGATAAGACACCTTCTCATGTGTGTCACCTACTGTTTGCCTTAGAAAATACATGTATTTGCTATTTAATTAATAGTAATTGGTAGTACCATATTAATCAAGCTTAACTGCATCTATGGGATGTAAACATTTTTATGTTTATTTATTTTTTTAATTTATTTATTTATTGCTTCAGGTTACATCTCCATCATAGTGTCCTCTTTCCACCCTTCCCAGTCCCTCCCTCCCACCCTCTACCCCCTAACCCTTCCATCCCACTCCTCTGGAGTGGAGTGTCCCTACATAACAGTCCCCTACCCCACTTCAGCAGTCATATGAAGGCCAAGAGCCTCCTCATACACTGGAGACCTACAAGGCAGTACCACCAGGGAAAAGTGTCTCAATGACAGGGAGAGAAAACAAACAAACAAAAAAGTCTATGTCGATGTTCCCTTTGGTGCGTTGGTTGTAGTATAGATATCCTGTACTATATAGCTAAACTCTGACTATAAGTGAATAGATGCCATGTACATCCTTCTGAGTCTGGGTTAGCTCACTCAGGATGAGCTTTTCTAGTTCCATCCATTTGGCTGCAAATTGAATAATTTCATTGTTTCTGATGGCTGAGTAGTATTCCATTGTGTAGATGTACCATAGTTTTTTAATCCATTCTTCAGTTGAGGGACATCTGGGTTGTTTCCAGTTTCTAGCTATTACAAATAAGGCTGCTATGAACATAGATGAGGCAACTTCCTTGTGATTCAGTGAGGAGTCATTTAGATGTATACCCAGAAGTGGTATGACTGGGTCCCGAGGCAGAGCTATTCCAAGTTTTCTAAGATATCGCCAGACTGACCTCCATAGTGGTTGCACAAACCTGCACTCCCACCAGCAATGGAGGAGGGTTCCCCTTTCTCCACACCCCTGTACTGATCACCTTGTACAAAACTTAAGTCCAAATGGATCAAAGACCTTAACATAAGGCCAGACACACTAAATTTACTAGAAGAGAAAGTGGGAAAAACCCTCGAACTCATTGGCACAGGTGACAACTTCCTGAACAGAACACCAACAGCTCAGGACCTAAGACCAACAATCAATAAATGGGACCTCATGAAACTTAAAAGCTTCTGTAAGGTAAAGGACACTGTCATTCAAACAAAACAGCAGCCTACAGATTGGGAGAAAATCTTCACCAACCCCACATCTGACAAAGGGCTAACATCCAAAATTTATAAAGAACTCAAGAAATTAAATGCCAAGAAACCAAATAATCCAATCAAAAAGTGGAGAACAAAGCTAAACAGAGAATTCACAAAGGAGGAATCCCTAAAGGCTGAGAGACACTTGAAGAAATGCTCAGCATCCTTAATCATCAGAGAAATGCAACTCAAGATGACTCTGAGATTCCATCTCACACCTGTCAGAATGGCTAAGATCAAAAGCTCAAATGATGTAAACATTTTTATCTACCTCTTAATGCGGTAAGAAGTGGATCCTCAGAGGCCTTAAAATAATTTGGAAGAAAATGGTGAAGAGCAGAGTCTAGATAATGACCTGACCGTCTGACTCTGAAGTCAAAGCTCTTTCCTGTAGTACACTGACTCCCTGACAGGAATAGAAGAAAGGAAGGAAGAAGGCAGAGAGGGAGGGAACAGAACACAAGAGGACATTAACAAGGAAGGAGGGTTGTGGTTATTGTGTTTCTTCTCCATATTAATCATTGTGAATTCTTTAAGCAAGTATTTCATACCTTTTAACTAGCACCCAGCTTCACCTGTCCAAAAGGTCGCATCAGAGTTTTTAGGCAGTATGGAAATCTCAGATGCAATGAAGCTGTCACCTCTCTCGGACTTGATACACCAGAATATGGGGGACTGAAGCTCAGCCCACACTGTCCCTTCCTACAAAGTGACTGCCGTGGGCAGACCCAACATCCACTAGTTTCATCTGGATTCTGAGTTTGTCTTGATTCTGGCCTGATTCTGATTTCTGAAGAGTAGCACCCTGTCCTCCTGGTGTGGGAGAAGCCAGACATCTAGCAAGTAATCTCCAACACTGGAGTTGAGGCCCTGGATACAGAGTCACAGAAGTTTGCATAGAGGAAGCAGAAGAAGGGCCAGGTAGCCACTTGACCCTTATAAGGAGCCCTTGCTACAGATAACTGCATAGTAAGTAATGTCTGTGTCTGAAGATTACCATGCCAGATCAACGCCCACTTAGCTTCCCTCTATAAAGGGAAAATCCAATCTCTAAAAATGTGGGATTTTTTTTTTCTACCTGTGATACAAGCCAGAGAACTCAGGGAGACTCCCTGTGAGCCACAGATTTTCATTATGGAAATTACTGGGATGCTCCTGAGATGGTATCTGGCAAGCATCCTGGCTGGCCAATTCCTCTAGATTTCTTCCTTCGCTGAATATTTATTAGGTGAAAGTCTGCATGCTAAGGTCTAGGACTAAATTGTGATGGGCAGGAGTGATCCTTCTCTCCTCAAAAAGAAATAATTACAGACATATATGGATGTATAGAAACTAAAATATTCCTCTTGGAATATGGATGTATACATGGTACACTGCTTTTGGTAAATAATAATAATAATAATAATTTAAATTTTGGCTAAAATAACCAAAAATGTTGCTTTAATTCTCAAAATGATAGAACTTGCTGTGTTAATGAAGAGAAACCTAATTCTCTACAACTGTAAGATCCTTAAGATAAGCTATTTTCACATGCATTTATTTCTGAGAAGAAAACAGTGTTGTAGCTCGTTTGGATGGAAATAGATGGTGACTAAACATCATGTTGTGAGGACTGGAGAAACAGTAACACTGATTTTCTTTGAAAGAACTGTGAAACCTCAGGACTGGGAAGTCTTCTCTCATTTTTAGAAGAGGAAAGTGAGGCAGACAGTCTGCACGATATCACACTAACATTCACAGAGAAAGCTGGGAGGGCGACACATGCTTCCCAGCACAGTATTTCCTCTAGGACAAGTTGCAGAGAGCACTGACTGTTCTGTATTCTTAAGAACGCAAAAGTTCGTAAAAGGTTGGAAAGTTTTTGTTTCGATAGGTATTAAATCCATGGTCTAGTGCATATCGGGGAAACACTACCACTGTGCTAAATCCCCAGCCGTGTGTGTGTGTGTGTGTGTGTGTGTGTGTGTGTGTGTGTGTGTGTGAGACACATATATGTATATAAAGAGAATTTATTTATGATACATATATCAAGCATGCTAAAACAGAGCTTAATACATAGACCGAGCTACATTCTGAACACTCTGTTGTTAGGAAGTTTTGTCACACAAGTCTCATGGAATGCACAAGCCATGATAGCAATGTCATCACTAGGCAATACAAAGTGCAGGACCACCATCACAGATACAGTCCGTGTTTGAGTAATAATAATGATAATAATAACACATCAGAATGAAGCATATGGTTATACACAGAAACCTAGCTTCTGTTGCTGTACTAGATGGCAGAAAATTATAAAACCAAAATCTTTTCTTTGTTAATTCAATCTTGACAAAAAAAAAACTTTCAGAAAAAAACACAGCAGGTTACTCAAGACTCCTTGCTTGTACTCATGAGATTGTTTGATTTTATACAGAAAACAGTTCAGTGTTTAAACAAAATGTGCAAGTTGGATGGTCCAGAACCCACTCAAGGACGCAAAAGTAAATATTATATTATTATACTTAGTCTTTGGCAAGAATCCTTTTTCCAAGGTGCCATTTAAGCTCTTTCCATACGGAGGTCACCCAGGGCTTACTTTAGGAGCCTGCTTTACTTCAGACACTCTGTAGCACATGCTCACCTACAGTGGATGGAGAAAAATGGACAGCTAGAAAAATGAAATTTAAGTATACATTCCTTCCAAAGTAAGGCAGAAATCTGATACATATTATTTGCCTTCTGGAGCCAAGAACATGTTTAGATCTCTGAGGCTTGGCATCGCCTCAGTCTGAATCATCTGACTCGAAGCAGTGACAAGAATTATCTGTAAGGCCTTCTCCTCCCTCCCATGACACACACCCTATACACCTATACACACTCCTAGCTCTGCACTGGAGCTAATCAGCTGTGAGAATGTATCGAATCGCCTCGTTTTCTGCACCTAATTTTCTCACGTAAACCATGAACAGCTTGACATGACCTGTCTAGTACATTCCTTGCAGGGACAAAACACCCTGGACCATTTCATTGCTCCATTTCTGCTTGCCGTCAAATCTAAACAAGAGTCAGCACATGCCCCAGGGACAGAGAGATCTGATGTGATGATAATGCACACAGCAAAGGACACTCCAAGTCAGATACAAAGATACGCACCAATCACACACGTATGTACATGAATCATGGGTGATGAGCAATACGAACCAGATAAATCTTGAGAAGCTGGAATAAGCATCCTCCCAATGAACAGACTGCCAGTTGCCAGAAATATTAGCATATAATGATCTTACTCTTCAGCAAAATGCTGTTTATGTCTTGCCCACTTCTCCTGCATAAGCAATGAAATTGGAACTGGAAACTTGGAGATGAGTTTGGACGAAGTAAGTCACTGGTTCTCTAGTCTATGAACACTATGCTAACTCGGGAAAACCATACATCATGGCATATATTTCACTTCATACTATGCAACAACGTTAACTCTAGCCTTAAACTTAATGCACCAAAAAAACAGAAATGAAATTTTATAGATCAACTTTTGGTTTTAGATGTTTACATTATAATTTCAAAAGCAGAAGTCTGTGGTAAAAATCAATATTTCTCACCAATAGGTTAAAAAAAGTTTAACTTAAAGAACTCAGAAATAGCGAGGTCTGCTAGCACACACTTGTAATCTCAGGACTCAGGAGGCTTGAGGCAGGAAGATCAAAAATGTGCAATTAGTATTAGCTACATATTAAGCAATCCCTGACTCAGAAATAAAATAAAATGAATTCAGGAACCCTCCTTATAATAGTGCATCCGACAGAAAACATCATTTTTGGCCAAGCATAGTGATACATGTCTGTAATCCCAACACTCAGGAAGGAAAAGCAGGAGCCAACTTGGGTGATATTACAAGATTTCATCAGCGAACTTCCTAATACAATATTAATTAATCTTTGTACTAATTAAAATGTCAAGAAATTTAGTAATGCTACTCCAGAAAATGGCATGGCTATCAACTAAAAATGTGAGGAAATATCTACTTCCCTGAAGAAAGGTATAAAGCCCTTTTGAGGTGAGGACATTTAGAGAAATTGTTTTGGACAATTCCACTTCCATCACGGGTCCTGGCTCCCCTTCACTCCACCGTGTCTTTTCAGAAGCCACTAGCACCAGTGAAATTCGTCCTGGTAATGCTTGCTTTGCCACTGGAAAGAGTATACAGAGGAAGTGAACATTAGAGTTAGAATTTAACTGTTGGTTTTTTTATAATTTGAGCTTAGCTTAAAAGAGCCTTCAAGAAAGATTTACTAAATAAGGGGAGTTAAATTGTTTCTAAAAACTACAGGCTGGGTGTGAGAGGGCACCATGCACATCTATAACTCCCATATTGTTTGCAGCCTGTCCTGAAAGCTCTGTCTCAAAACAGAGCGAGGGATGAATATCGGAAAGCAGGGGGAAAGCAAGATCAAAGAAAAGAAGATCAAAATGTAATATTCTTTGTAACAAGAAACAATTTTAGGCATGCTAGTGAGTAAGGATGTTATGATTGTGTGTGTGTGTGTCTGTCTGTCTGTCTGTCTGTCTAGAAAGGAACAAATGCAGTCTGAAGTCTCTTACTTATCTCAATTATTCTGATATAATCAAATAAATACATAAATTCAAGACAGCACTGGAAATAAGAAGGAATGGTGCCAACAATAGAGCTGTTGTTTATGAAAAGTCATGAAACAAACAGAAAAGACAGGATTGTCAGCCAGGCGTGGTGATGCACACCTTTGATCCCAGCACTCAGGAGGCAGAGACAGTCGGATCTCTGTAAGTTCAAGCCCAGCCTGGTCTACAAAGTGAGTCCAGGACAGCCAGTGATACACAGAGAAACCCTGTCTCGAAAAACAAAACAAAACAAAAGACCACAGGATTGTGAACCACTTGAACTGGTACAGAGAGACCCATAGGGCAAGTGTAGTTTGGAGTGGGTGGTGATGGGAGCTTCAGGCAAATCGGCGTCAAGGACAAATTCTTTCTGGGACTAATCGGCACTGTGCGTTTCAAATGAGTGTACTGGTCTACCAAACAGCCACTCCGTGTACTAAGCTGAGTGAGAAATCAGCAATTAGCCCAGGAACTGAAGCAGTTAACTGCAGCTCATGATCTGTCACAAGCACCCAGTGGCACCCTTGAGACCTTCTGGAACTCAGACCTCCTCCTAGCAAGGTCTCTGTCTTGTCCCCATTGTCATTTCAGGCACGCTCTTAAAACCTGAATCAATATGTATTGAAATACATATCCCAATAAGAGTAAAAAGTCAAAAGAAGAAAATATTCCACATAAGAAAAAAATTAAATTCAGTTTAAATCACTGATGCATAATATAAGGTTATTATTTTATTATAATTTGGAATTAAAATTTCAAATGATCTCACATTTGTAGTTAGTGAAGCATAAGATGAAAGTACTCTTCATTTTGTTTTCTAGAAACCTATAAATGCTGATAAACTCTGTAGTCAAAACCAATTATGTTTAAAAAGCTTATGAGGTTTAGAGCAAAACTTCTAGTTAAACAGAATAGATTAAATTTACTGTTTGTTTTGCTTCCTTTTAAGGTATTGCTAAAAAAAATAAAAAGAAATCAAATATATACACAGACACAGTGGGGGGGAACAAGAGAGGGGGTAGAGAGGGAAACATTGAATCAGTAAGAGCCAGAACAAAGAGAATGAAGGAGTAAAGTGACAGCCAATGAGATTTGTAACATGAAAAGAAGGATAGAGATCCACTGGAAAGGCGACACTTGATTTACTAGATCGGAAAAGTTCAACATAATGCAATGCCAATAGGAAGACACTCTGTACAGTGGAAACGTGAAATGATGGCATCAATCGGAAGTTCCTCCCTCAAGGTTAAGGTGATGGATAGATGGAACTGCAGATGGACTCAGCGAGGAGTCTGAAGGAGATGGCACCAGACCCTGAAAGTTCCCCGGCTTCCTAGCATTGGGCAATTGCCTCTACCAGAAGACGACAGGAAAGGAGAGATTCTGCAACGATAAATTTGAAGAGTTCTGTCCTCCCAGAACATGAAGCACAGTGGATAGATCATATGAAATCTACATTCAGAGGTTTGGGGAGCTCTCCAAACTTCCTTATTTTTTTAAGCTTCGGTATGACTTCATTGGTATTTCCCCACCTCAGTTTATTTTTATGTGAAACAACTACATGTGTCTTAGGGATTGTTCAGTGTGTTTGTGTGTGTGTGTGTGTGTGTGTGTGTGTGTGTGTGTGTGTGGTCCTGGCTGCCCTGGAACTGGTTTTGTTAACCAGCCTGGCCTCAAACTCACAGAGATCCACCTCCTTTTGTGTCCCAGGTGCTGGGATTAAAGGCATTGGTTTTTCGTGACAGAGTTTCTCTGTGTAGTCCTGGATGTCCTGGACTCACCTTGTAGACCAGGCTGGCCTCGACCTGAGAGATTCACCTGCCTCAGCCTCCTAAGTGCTGGGATTAAGGGCGACAAGAAGATTCTTAATACATCTCATCCAATAGTAGAGATCGGCGAGGTCCTCTCTGAGATTGCAATATCATCCATGAGAAGCAAGGCAAAGCTGAGTACAGCCAGTAAACACAGTCCTGCTAAGTAAATTCCTTATTATGAATGCATTTTGATGGCCTGGGTACCTCCTCTGACTTAATTATATCTATGCCATGACAATGGGTATGTATTTATGATACCACCAATAGAAGCCTCTGATAAGTATGTTCTCCCTAGGAAACTGAGTATTCAGTAAGTCCTCGCCTCCCACTCAGGAGATTGAGGTAACAGGGTCTCAGTAAGTCTAGATTTGTGCTAAAGAGTAAGACCCTGCCCCCCCCCCCAAAAAAATTATTTCAGCTTCTACATTCAATATCCAGTCAGTTATTTAGAGAATCCCAAGGGTCATCAGATATTCGAAGGAACCGTCTACCAGAAAGCAAAGACAAAAAAATAATAAAACAAAATGCAGAAGAAACTGACAACATAGCAGAATAAGACCTTTTTTTTTTTTTTAGCTATTTTTCTAGTTTGGTGGTAAGGTGCCTGATATGCAAATGGCCCTGGGTTTCATCTCTAGCCCTGTGAAAAGAAAAGATAAGAAAATTGCACTTAAAGAACAAAATTATGCAGCATTACGTACCCATGAAACAAGAAAAAGACGTTTTTATTTTGTTTTGGCTTTTTTGTTTGTTTAGTTGTTGGTTTTTTCAAGACAGAGTTGCTCTGTGTAACAGATCCCTGGACTCACTCCATAGACCAGGCTGGCCTCAAACTCACAGAGATCTGCCTGCCTCTGTCTCCCAAGTGCTGGGATTAAAGGCCTATGCCACCATCCTCAGCAAGAATAAGATGCTTTTAAAAACTGAAACTAGTCCAACTATAAGAAGGAATTCCTTCTGTAGGAGGAGAAATCTTTAAAAAGAATCACAAGCTTGTGGAAATTACATGAGTTATATTAGAGACCCAGGAAATGGCCCAATCAGCAAAAATGCTTGCTGCCTAAGCATGATTACCTAAGTTCTAATTCCCAGCACCCACATAAATAACTGAAATCTGTACCCCAGTGTCAGTGAAGAAGAAACAAAAGGGTACCTAGAGCTGACTGAACAGCTAGTCATGTAGATTTGGTGAGATCCAGGTTCAAAGAGAGACTCTGTCTCAAAAATTGAGATGATAGAGAAAGATACATGATATCAGCCTCTGGCCTACACACACACACACACACACACACACACACACACACACACACAAACACACACACACACACACACAAGCATACACAAACATACACACACATACAAGCATACACACACACACACAAGCACAGAACAACCCAATACACAAACACATGAAAATGATACAGAAATGGAAAAGATATCAGAAGGAAGAAAGACAAAACCCAAGAGGCCAAAGACACAAATAGTTGTTTCATATAAAAGATAAACTAAGGTGGAGAAATACTAATGAAGTCATATAAAAATGTACCGCAAATGAAAGATTATACAGAATAAAATGTTCAGAACAACCAGAAATATCCTTGGAGTAACTCCAAGCAATTTTTTGAAACTGAATTTCATTGACAAAGAAATTACAAGTGCTTGCTGAATAAAGTTAGTCATGAGGCCGCATGCTTTATCACTAGCTGAATGCCAAATCACTAGCAGCCAGCCTTCCTGCAGTGCTTGTGATCAGTCACAAGACCCCACCGTGTCCTCCCTGAGCCACTGAATGAGAGATGCTGTTTCTGATGACTCTTCTGGATAAACGAGGGGGCCAATAGACTCAAAGCTGTTCTAATGCTCCAGGCCCCAGATGTCCAAAGACTTCATGCCTGCCAAAATGCTACCCACTCGGGGCTTTCGAACACTGTGAAGAATTATTTCTCTTTCTGTCCACTCTTCATCCAGGACAAAAATTTTAAATAGTTCTAAAGAGACACTTCCCACAATAGCAGCAGGCTTGTTTCTAAACATGTGCAGAGAGCTTCTCACTTGAGCACACAAACGAAGTGGAACTACCTGTTGGACTGTTAGATTACAGGACAGAAAAACGGTGGCTGACTGGGTGATTTAAAACATTTCTAAATGAAATTTTTCAAAAATGCACACATACACACAACACACAGGATAACAACATAAATACCATTTGTGAGCCTTAGTAATTACAAATCCCAGGTAAATTCTATTTTATTTTTATTGCTATCTAGTTCCCTTACCCTCCACATAACTAGATTATATTGAAGTTTTAAGCAAGAATTTTGCAACATTACACCAATACACAAACTAATGTGTAGATACACATGCATACACACATGCACATATTCATGAAAGGGAAGAGTTCTCTTTAAATAGATCAGAATTCATTATTATCACTAAAGAAAAGTTAACCATAAGACAAAGAAGCACTGATAACTATTTAGTCCTCTAATAGGTTCTTGTTCCCCTAATCATCTAAATTCACTTTAATTTTGAGAAAGATATTTGCTATCTGCTTGCCCATAGTGACGTGTGTAGGAAAGAGATGCATATTGGATCTCCCCCCCCCCCCATTTCTGGATTTTAAACTTGTAAGTTGCTTACCTGAAAGAGTCTAAAGATCACCAGCAGTTGGGTTTTGAAGGGTTGTATTGGCTATGAGCATTCATGTGTTTTAATATCTATCAATTTAAACATGTTTGACAGGTTTTAGTTCCTCACGGTTATTATATTATTGCAAAGCCAATGTCCAGTCTACCTAAAATCAGACTTTCCCAGTCAGTTTAAGTATTTTACAAATAACTCACCTGTCATTCCTCACTTCTCTGCCCTTGCTGTGATGGATGACTCCAAGTTCCTGTTACACAACTCTAGCCCCCATGTCTGTGAATAGTTCCCTCCCAAGCAACCCTGGTCCCTTTGAGTGACTAAGGAGAGACTCCAGTCAGTGTCTGGCTCTGACCCTAGTAAATGAAAAAACATTCGGGCTCTCATCTCAGCTGCCTGTTGTTATTTCAAAGTCTCCCCTGTGGGGTGGTCTAGGGAATCCATATTTTTCTGAATTAAGATCTGTCACAAATACATTTCATCATTACTACTACAGTAAAAGTTCCAAACTGCAGGGAGTTTCAAGCTCTTTGATCTTAAATCGTCTATGCCAAAAATCCTAGTTCCTCTGCTTCCCTCATAGCATTTCAGCAGTTAGAGACATTCGAGACAGAGAGTGTTAGCAAGGAAAAAAGAAGGGAAGAAGTGGAAAGGTGAGGGGCCAAAACAGTAAAATATTTTCAACAATGAAACCAGAAAGACCTACTCAAATCTTTTTTTTTTTTAATTAGGACAAATAACTAAACATGTTTACGGTGCGCCATGTGACCAGCTCAGAATAAGTAACATGGCTATCGCCCCCATACATTTAAGTTTTCTTGTGATGAGCACATTCAAAACTCTCTCTTCTGAAAGAAAACCAGCAAGAAGGGCAAGGGAGAATGGCTGAGAGCAAAGTGGGGGGGGGGTGCATGTGTATGAGGGTGCGGAGAGGAAACCCAATGATCTGTGTGCTGACCAGAAATGAATTGAAAAGGAAAAACAGATTTTCCCTTCCAGATTTTTTCAGAGCACACAATCGATTATTGTGGTCTATTGTAACCACGCTGGGCTATAGAACACCTGAATTTATTCCTTTCATACAGCCCTAATGTTGCGCCATTAGTCTCTTCCTTCACTCTTCCTGCCTCACAATGCACTGAATCAATTCAGTGAATGGAAACTTGCCTATGAGTGAGACCATAGGACTTTGTCTTTCTGTGCCCAGCTTACTTAATGTCCACTGGGCTCGTCTACGTGGCCACCAATGACAGGATTTTGTCCCTTTTAAGGCTAGGAATACACCACTGTGTATATGCTGCATCTTCTTTATCACCGGGATGGACATCGAGGTTCACTCTACGTCTTGATGTTGTGAATGGTAGGGAAACAAACATGCCTGTTTGATATACTGATCTTCTTTCCTTTGGGTACAAGGCTGTCATGGGATTGCTGGGCCAAAGGCTATTTCTGCTCCTAGTTTTGTGAGGACTCTTCAAGCTGTCTTCTAGATCAGCTATACTAGTTCACCTTCCCATAACAGTTAATATTTTCTCCCTAGGTTATCTCTACAGATTACATCATTCCTGTGAGAGTGAACACCAATTTCAGATTCAGTTTCCTTTGAGGCTTTCAGCTTTCAATTTTTTAAAGACAGCTTTGTTTTATGGTTAATTTTTCATAATCCCAGTAAACATTTACGGGATTTCAATTCAAAATGAAAACAGAATATAGTCAGACTCTAGTTTCTAATTCTGTCTCTTCTACCTCATTTCCTTGCTCTCCCATAAATAAACTTTCCCTGCAATATTTTTGTTTAAAACATTTATAGTCACATTACTTTTTTCTTAGATGCAGATTGGCATAGCAGATACACTTTTCCCACCATAATTTTTTAGCTGAACCATAAATCCCAGACATCTTTGCACACATTTACTTTTTCCCCATTTTTCTTACTAATCCCAATGAGAATTTTTGACTATAAAACAGGATCATCAGCAGGCAGCCTGGTGGGGGGGGTGTGCAAATAGAAAGATGTAATCAAATTAGGATTTTTGGTTTTTTGTTTTTAAGAGCAGATTGGAACTTTGTAGTAAACCTTGAAATGAGTCACCAAGTTCACAGCCTCCCAGCATCGTTCTGGGAAAACTGAGTAGGAGGCTGCCCTTTGGAGTGGTGCACATGCTGCACAATTTCACCAGGCAAAATACTTCACGACTACAATTGTCCTTTGCTTTGCCTTTTCGGAAAGTATTGTTCCTTCCTATTTTAGCACCACCATTTGCATTCCTATTATTTGCACTGAGCTGCTAGTTCCATTTTTATCTTCTCTTTTGTTACTTGTTTGCGTTTCTCCTCTAGGTCTTTGCCTTTCCTTTATCTTGTCCTTAAACCTCATGCTACTGGAACAGTGTCACGCTCTTTCTGGCCACCGTGCCAGGCCTTGTCCTGATGTAATGATAGAAGGATCCCTTGAACCACTGCCAAGAGAGCAAGGCCATCCCACACACATTTGCTATGGAAACACCTTCATGACTAATGGGCTCTCAAAAGAAGGCGTTTTAAAGCTGAAGCTAGAAGTCCTTTTCTTTCTTTTTTTTCTGTTTTTTTTTTTTTTAAGTATTCCAACGGTGAAGAAAAAAATAGAAAAATTCTCCCAAAATTGCAAGTTGCTATATTATTTCAGAGCGCATGTTTGCAAAATTGAGTCCTACAGCCCGAAGCTCAAGATGTGCCTCATAAAAGGCCAGCTTGCTCATTTACCTGTTTCTTTAATTCGGCCCAGCCTGTTCTAGGCTGTTGAGTGCTCATGAGTTCAGGATTTCAGGCTATGTCAAGTTCTTTTCCTCAAAACAATAGGTAAAACATTTACTTCTTTTCTCTTCTTTTTTGAGACAGTGTCCCATGTAATTCAGGGTACCTTCACAAATTCACTGTGCTGCAGAGAATGACTTTGAACTTCTAATACTCTGGCTTCAACCTCCTAGTGCTGGCACTTCAGAGGTACCTATTCAAGATAGATATTGAGCTGAGTACCAAACCCAGGAGTTCATACACGTTATCCAAGCACTCTACAGGTTAAGCTACATACCTATCCCCAAAAGTAGAGACATTTAAGGTCATGCATGATTGGATGCTATCAGATCATGAATTCACACCACACCACTTCTCCCTTTAACATGATGCTAGTGAATTATAAACTCATCCAGATGCACAAGGCCAGACTGTGCCTTGCTTCAAGCTAGTGCCCTGCTCTACAAAGATGGCATGACCACACCCTTTGCACAGGTACCACCTTCTCTGGGAAGATTTCCTGGCATATCTTCTACCTGGAGGGAGCTTGTCATTTCCTCCCTTGGGTGTTTATGAAGCCAAGACCATCTCCAGGGCAAACAATGTATGCTGATTATTTGTTCCACACCTCCTGGCACTATGCCTGACAAGTATTGGCTTTGCCCCATACATGATTATTAGTTAAACGACTGAGAGTAAACAGGCATTGGGTATGTCTAGGAGATAGAAAGAGGAGACAATATAATTCCTGTGTTCATGGCATGTTTAAATATCTAAGTTTACATTTTTTCTTCTTCATCACAGAAAGAGACTATAGACTTTTACAGACCTCTGATTCATATATATATATATAATTTCTTCATGTTACATCTCAATCACAATCCCCTCCCTACTCCCCCTCCTCTGGTCTCACCTTCCCACCCTCTTCCCCCTCAACACCCCCATCCACTTCCTTTGTTTTTTTTTTAAGTTTAAAGTATATCTTTTCCCCTCCAACAGCTCCCCCTTTCAGTCCAACAAATGGCTCTTTCTCTTATAACAATAAATATAATACAAAACAACAGAAATAATTAGGCCACAATTATGAGAATTATAAAGCTTAGCATACATTCCCAATGTCCAGTCCATACGTATTTGGCAACTGACTTTAACATTTTACTATCCAACCATCTCCATGAGTTTAAAGTTCTATATCCAACTCACCTCCCACCCTAACTTGCATCACAATTTTAAAAACATCTTCTTAGATCCAGAACACCCTCTGAATTCCTGAACAACTCAAAATTTAACTATGAGACTCTAGCAATCTAGTCTTCAATCACATCAGAGACCTGAGAGAGATAAATATATCTGATTATACAGATAAATATATCTGATTATATCAGTGCAAGGCCAGCAGCTTCCAAAACTAAGAAATGACTTACAACTAGCTGCCTGGACAGTTCCCATTTTCTCTCCATACATTAGATCATCAATCTTCAGCCATTGGCCCCATTTCTGTGACAGACATTAATTGTAAAGCAGGAATTATAAAGGACTTGCCTACCCTGTCTTGGAAGAGATAGGCTATCAACTTACCTGCTTCCAAGTTTTGTCCTTTTTGGACAGCAGTCTGTCTACAGTTGAAGCAAGGGATTTTTCTTGCCAAGTGACAGGATTGTCACTAATTCAACCATCTCCAACTGGAGATTCTTCAATGCTCAGCATCTACTTGGAGTAGAATAGGGGATGCTGTCAGGAGCTGACATGTCTCAATATAAAAAAAAAAAATCTTAAGTTAAGAGAACATCATTGAATGCCATATTCTACAGATCTCTTGAGGTTTTTGAAGACCACCTATCTATCTCCTTATATTTGGATAAGCAAATGTTGCTTGTCTCTTAGCAACTTGATTTCTGATTAACTTAGAAAATAACTGTGATAGACTGCCTTAGTACCTAACAAAATGATATGCTTGAATGATTGCTAGTTTGCATTTCTTAATTATCCTAAATAGTTTATGACAGTTGGTAACAAAAGGACAAAACTTCACATTTCATTTTTAAGTGTTACCTAGGTACAATACCTTAAAAAGAGTTAACTTAAATTTTTGTATCAATATGCAAAGATCAATACCAATGTGGCCAAATATAATATTAATTTTGTATCAATATACAAAAATATAAGAGCATATTCAATAACCTGCCCCTTTTTCTTTATCATTCCTATATTATGTCTATGTCCCATTTTTTCTCAAGTCTTTTCACCCCTACATAGGAGAGAAAGAAGGATACAGAAAAGAAAAAGAGAGAAGTCCCTGGGTCTAACCTCCAAAACCTATTTAACAAGACCAATTAACAATTTATAATCTCTCCCCCTAAATAACAACAAGTAATCTATAACCAATCAAATGACCAAAGGGGGGGGGGAAATCAACCACCCCGCCTTCTGGAGATGGGATGTCGCTCTCTTAAAATGACTTGCTGCTGACTTTGGATGTAGTAAACCTGTTTGGGGACCAAATAAGAATGGAAAAATGGTTAAGCACATTAATAGAATCATTTGATGTTCAGTCCTTTCATGCTCAGCTATTTAAATGCCCTAAGAAGTTCGTAGACAGAAGCTGAAATTCAGGGCTTTACTGAAGTTCTGGCTGGAACAGTCTGTGGGGCTGAACAAGAGCTCTGATTCTTGACCACTATAACATACATATGAAGGGTACCTACAGATAGAAATTTTTTTTTAACATGAAGGAGCTAAAATGAGCTTTGTAATTCTCTTCTTTTAACCATCCAGTCTTCAAGACTGGGACAAACATCCATCCCTGGAGTCCTTTTTAGCATCTGCTAGGCCTTCGTGTAGATGTCTCTGTGTTGCTCACATCCACCCAGACTTATCTCCATCCTATGCTTCTGATCTCCACTTCTGTTTCATACACTTGCCCCTGGGCGAGAACTGACCTGCCCTGGAGACATACCTACATGTCCCAATAGCCAAAGTAGCCCATCTCATTGATGTGTTTATTCGATAGAGGGGAAACCAGAGTGGTTACCTCCCTGATTGGTTATAAGGGTGCTGGGAATCAAACTCGGGTCCTCTGCAAGAGCAGCAAGTGCTATTAACTGCTGACCTACTTCTCTGCCCTCTCCTTGAAGCAAGTTTTGGAGTACAATGAGAAACAGAACCATGAGACATACATTATACTTCCTAAAAGGCAACATCAAAAAAATATCCCGCTCTGTGGCACTCAGCTCCTGGGTGGCAGAATGGAAGGACTTTGCAAATCAGCTAGGGAAACAGAATGGAAGCGCTTTCTTTTTGTGAGACCCAACAGAAGTCATTCTTATTCTACGTAAGCATTGCAGATCTCAGATGCAAAAAACTAATATTAGATTGGCTCCCCAAGTACTGGGAGCAAGATTTTATTCCTTATCAAATGTATAGCCTTGGAAGAGATACATTTTGTAGACAGAGTTCATGTAAAGCAAATAAATATATTGCCTAAAAGCCGTTTCCAAGTTGCTGCTTCTGGCCCTTTGAAGAGGGAGGTCTACTCTCAGAAATCTCCGTGTCTAGGGAGATTGTTGGCTTCACTCACACTTACTACATTTTGGTGCTGGATTGTTTGCACACCTGGCGCCTATCTCACCCCATCTCTTTACATTACCCTATAGGTCCCCAAAGTGCTTCCTCTTAGGCAAAGCTACTGACTTTCGTTAGTCTGTTTTTGAAGGCTTTCCAACTCACAAATACTTTCAGGACTCAAAGTAAAACCTTACTGTGTCAAACTATCCCCCAAGAACTTAAACAAGAGACCTTTGAAAGCGACAAAGAAGGAGGTGGTGGCCCATTTCCTGGGTCTCACAGAGCTGAGCTGCACCTATTTGGAAGGAGTTCAGCTGTGGCAGGCAGTAAGGGGTGTTATCTACCACATCACAGCCTTCTGTGAAGAACCGGATGTTATGGGTTGACTGCTGACCTCCCAGCTGGAGTCTGCACCCCAGTTCCCAGACTAATGTTTGCCTTGTTTCCTTCCATTTCCAAGACAGAACTCTGTGCTCTATAAAACATAAACATGCCAAGCACAGGAAGTGGTGTCAAAAAAAATATGCCTCCTAGTTTTCACTTTATCAAGAAAACAAAGCACCTCCTCTGGTTTATGGGCCATGCTCTTGTCCCCAAGCCTGCTCTTCTGTGACCAAAAAAAAAGTCCACCAGATTAATGATTGGAACTAAAGGTGGGGTTTCCTTGTCCTGTATGGAACCTAAGGATGCAGAAGTCACTGAGGATGCTTCTGCTGCTCAGAATGTGGACCAGAACAAGGAAAGAAGGGCACGGTTGGAGAAATGAGGGCCGACAGTACTCAGTAACTACTAATGATGATGCTTACTGACAAATTCTTCTTCGGGATCATCAGCACATCCGTTTGTCAACTGCTGTTGAAAATTGAAGAAAGAGAGTCAGTTTTGTCTACGAGTTGTAGCCCCTGGCAAATTACCCCACCATCCAATGGCTACTCTCCAGACATCCAAGAATAATCACAGAGCACAAATTGGTCTTGATAGACTTTAAAAACAACCCAAAAGTTCAGTGGGTAAGCAGTGGGGGATGGGTCTGGAGAGAGGTGAGTGAGAAAGTGAATGTGATCAAAACACATTTTTACAAAACCCTCAAAGGATTAATCTTATTTTTTTTTCCAATGAATCTTCAAGCTATCCCAGTTGACAGCTGCTACTTCTGAACAGCCTTGCTTAGCTGACTCATGCAGGCTGAGCCCAGAGTTTTAGGATAAAACATACATGAGTTTGAGACTAGATCTGCTCTCCCTGGCAGAGGGATGTTCCGCATGTGGACCTTTCTGGACCTGCTTCCTTTCTTAACAAGGTTTGTGAAAATTAAATGAGAAGGTAACATGTTGTTCGGGGCTACAAATGAAACAGACCCAACTCAAAGTAGCTGTGGTGAAGAAATGGCAGAATCACATTAGATGAAAACACCAGAAGCAAGCTGAATTAGTCACATGGATCTGGAACATTCAAGGAAGTCTCCTTGGAACTTGACACTCCCCTCACCTCCTAGCTCCTACCTTCTATCTTGTGGCTCTGATTTGATCTTTTACCTCATCCTTCAGCAGACTCCAGAACAATTCCACAAGTATATTCCCACAAATGTGAAATTCACCTCTCTCCAGAGCTCCCTTCCAATGTATCTTTCCCTGAATCTATCACTATGGGGGGAGGGAACAAGAGACAGAGAAACGGAGAGCCATCCTGGGGCTGCAGTCTCACTAAAGCCACAGAAAGTGGGTCCAAGCACTTCCCACCACGTTGATGATGCCCTGATGCTCTCTTCCTTTCTTTCTTTCCTTTTCTTTTTTCTTTTCTTTCTTGAGACATTGGGCATGTGTCTGAGCAGACAGTCCTGCAACCCAATATTATCTTGTCTTTTCTAAAAGACACTTGTAAGGGAAAGAGGATGCACAAACCTCACCTTCACAACTAGAGATCAAGATCTGCACAGATGAAGGGTCTTTCCCCAGGCCTCTCTAAAGTAAAAACAAACAGCAACATCCAAACCAGAGCACCCCATGACAGTGAGTTTTAAAAGTAACTTCCACTAGAGACTGGAAGGAAATGCTGTTGTTCTTCAGGTCGTGCTAAAGATGACCTGCGGGCTGGCTCTTCTTGTTTGCATGTGTGGTTTTGACACGAATGCATCTGTTCTGATTTCTCTGAATTGTTTCAGTGTGTTGTTTTTGTATTTCACATCATGCTAGACAAGTGTCTGCTGAAGTCTACTACTGTGGTATGAAAACACTGGGTTTGTGTGCCTGTTTCTGGGGGAGATGTAATAGTTCTCATGATGTTCTCTGGAAGCTTTTTTCCAGGTGAAATTTAAAAGGCCACAATTTACACCTTCATTGTAAAATGACAGAATAGAGAAATCTGGAAGAGCATACAGATACACACCACAGTTTATTTAACTAAATTCTTCTTGTGAATATTGAGGTCCATTTCAGTGCTGAGCTAGTAAAAACAGTGCACTGTAGACCTGGCATTTAAAGCCTTGACCACACAACTATTTCCCTAACATCCCAGCAGAAATGACAATCCAGGAAGTTGTTAAAGGGAGGAATTCCACAGACTTACAAATGACCAAGGCTCAGAACAGACGGATTTTTACCGCCCAAAGAAATCTCATTTTTTGATTCCCCAATACAGAGCTCTGGAAGCACACTGTGGGAGAACCCAGAGACTGCAAGTACAGCAATCTGAAGGGAAGAAGGGCATTTCTGGGTGTGCCCTAGGGTTTTGTTACTGGTCCCAAGCCCCACCCTCCAGCATGTGCCCAAATTATAGCACTTGTATTTGCATTAGTGCAAAGCTGCTAGGACAGGCCCAGGCAAGGCCAAGCAGCACCCTGCACACCCAACACACGCTGAGCAGAAAATGAGTCTCTTTGGGGAAACAGTGATTCTGAGTGTTGGGGCGAGGCCAGTGGGAAAGTCACATACATGAAAGAACTGGTTCCTGCTGGTAGTTTGAAAGAGAAGGAAAGAGGGGAGAAGAACAAAAGAAGACAGTAGCAGGAAAAGCCCAGCCCCACTGTTTTCACACAAGTGGATGAAAAAGTTGAACTAAGGATTGGAAACACAGGAATCAGAAGTTCAGGGAACAAATCCATTCTCTGTCATGGATATATTTGCATCAGAGGTCTAAGATAGGTTTTGTTACCCCCTAACAAACTCCTGATAGTTTCTGTGAGTGTTTCTAAAAGCATATCAGCTCTGCAAGATCTGGGGCCTTCTGGACCATGAAAGGACAAAGCCAAATCTTTGAGGGCTGGCTGTGTGCCTTCCAGTGTTTACTTGATGGAAGTGGACGACAACTTATAGGTCAAATTATTTGGCACAAGACCAGAGCTACCAAGGGAAGTTGGACATCTGTGTTCTGAAGCAGAGCACAGAGAAAATCTGTCCTTTTTGTTGTATGTTTCACTCACGATGTTATCCTAGTTTCTGAGGTCTCTGGTAGTCCAGGCTGGCCTTGAACTGGCATAGAAGATGAACTTCCAGACTCTCTTGTCTCCACCTCCTGAGTGTAGGAATTAAAAACACGCAGGACCATGCCCAGGGCTTCACACCTGCTAACCAAGCACTCTACTAATTGAGGTATGGGCCCTAGCTTCACATCTGCAAAGTCTTGGGTTGGAAAAAAACAAAAACAAAACAAAACAAAACAGTCCTCACAAGCCACCAGAGGGTCACCTACAAACTCACCAAATAGCAAGAATGTCTTTTCTTTAGACTATCTTGCCATAGAGATCACCTGCAGTCTTTCTAGCAAAGTTTTCTTTTAGAAGAGCCTGCACATGACATGCCTCCCATATTCTGCCCAATAGTGTGTCCCTTAGAAGCCTCCTCTGCATATTCATTCTGTCAAACACACACACCCACCGAAAAGCTAAACCCAGAGGCATCACACGCTTTTCTCAGATGACCTAGTAAATCACCCACCAAACACATGACCTCTGACTACTTACTGATACCCACTTCCTGAGCACTCTGTGCAAAATAAAAGAAATTATTCACTGGCCACAAAGACACACTCCCCTACCTCCAGAGCCCTGTGCAGGCAGATACTCATTAAAGAGACCTAAATCTGGCCTGACAGAGTCTTCATTAGATCTCAGAGCTCTATGGCTCTTAATACCTAACAACTCCATACGATGATGGTCACTTTAGAATCAGAAAAACTGTCAATAACGCACTGACAGATTGACCATCAAGTGTGAGAAATGGGCACAAGCCAGGGGAAGTCAAAGCAAAACCATGCAGTGTCACATAAGTTTATCCTGTCCAGAGAAGCACTCTTTCTCTTTCTCATGGCCTGGGAGACCAAAGAAAATCCAAGTCACCTAAACTAACTGGAAAAAAAAAACAAAAACAAAAACAAAAAAGAATGTCTTTGGATGCAGCGGAAGCCTCTCTTTGAAATTGCATTCCAGGACAGTTAAATTCCTATTTCATAGATTGTATTTTTCCCAGTCAGGGGGGAAAAAAGAAAGAAAGAAAAGTCATTTTCTAGGTCTTAAAAAAAGAAAATTCATCTCACCATAGACAAGCTGTTTTCTTCATTTCTCTTTCTTTTTCTTTTTTCACAATGGAATCAAATTCTGTCACTTTTTTCAAAGGTGGTGCCAGCCAGACCAGCAGTTCAGATAAGTAGTCAATGACCATTGAACTAATGAGAGCTGAGAAGGGCCAAAAAGCCTGCTTGCCAAGGTGCCAGGACTCCACCATTAAACTCACTTGGATGAATGGGGCATCACATTTCCAAAAGTGCTCCAGTCACAAAGACTAATGCAGACCCAGCCCAGGACCCAGGCCATCACAGCCACTCACTGTTTATGGAACAAATGAAAGAATGATTGTTGCCTCACAGGATAATAAGCCGTGATTATATTGGTGAGCGCCGATGCCAAAAATCTGTAAGTGTCTGGACCACATTAACTCATTGACTCCTGCTGCACCCAATCGGGAAGTAAGTTCTCAGCTGGCCATGTGCCAATGAGCCTCAGCCAGCCCTTAAGGAATGGAATGTGGGAAGCAAAGCTGGACCGACCAAGGCAAGGGGATATGAGAACCAGGGTCTGGAAATATCCTGAGGTTTTGCAGAGGCAGGAGAAACCCAATAAGCTCACTCTATCCTTGGCAGCCAGCATAAGACGGGGTCCACACCATTCTCCAGAGACCAGGAGGAAGTGTTTCCCATGTGCAACAGGCTCTGCTGACTAGTGTTCTTCAGCCAAGTTCAGGAGTTCGAATCCCTGCTCTCCTACTTACTTGTTGCATGACTTACTGAGCAGTGCTTTATTAATACTTCCATCTGCCTCACAAGCTGTTGCCGGGAAATAAGCCTAAGAGTGACTTTTGGAGGACATTTGTAGGGATTAAATAAGATAATGTGGATGCTCTTTGGCTTACATTGGGTTTATTCCCTGACTTGAAAAATCAAAGATATTATACATCAAATTACTAACTGACTGACCCTCATAGCACAACCTCACATGCTCGAACATACTAAGAAAACTTACGGTAGTCAACAGCTAGGCACAGTCATCTAAAACAAAGCCTATTTTATACCAAAGTGTGAAGATATCATATGATCTATTGAATGTCAGTATGTAGCAAACACTAGCACCTCTGTGCCCTGTAGGTAATCGACTTCTGATCACATGACTTATGATCCTGTGACTGGCTGGGAGCTACCCATGTATCTCCCTGTCACCGGCATTATCAGCATTATCATGCCATGTGGCTAACCTGGGAAAATGTGAAAATTAAGAATCCAAAGCGATGTTTAATCAATATCTGTATGGTAAGTACACATGATACATGAGCAATTTATCTCTCCCCCTCAAAGTTTCCACAGATAGACAATAGGGCACAATCTTTGTGTAATGCCTTTCCTCGCCAAGAGACTCTGTGTCTTATTCATTTGAACTGTAGTCGCCATATCTTTCACTTCCTTGATAGCTCAATAGAGAACCTAGATAACAACAGTTCGTTTCTTGGGCTAGGACTGTAGGGCAATAGTGAAGTATTTGTCTAGCATACCTGAGATCTGGGTTCTGTCCCCAGAGCCACATAAGCCAGGTGAGGAGGCTCATGTCTCAGCCCAGCACTCAGGAGGGGGAAGCAGGAAGATCAGAAGTTAGCCTCGGCTACACGGGGAGTTGAAGGCCAGCCTGAGCTAAAACCAATCACTACGCCGCCCTCTCCCTGCAAAATCTATCTTATTGTATACTTAGAGAAGAGTGAGATTACTAACTCTCAGGCGGATTCTAGAACAGTCCCAAGGGAGACCAAGATTGTTGTCATTCTATGTCTGATGTGTGTTCTGTTTCTCCTAAAGGTGAGTATGACTTGAATAATTTTCAGTTTTCAAGTTATTGAAAAGAAAATTCTGGAAGGCATGGGGTTTTCCCAAAATGGCTTTTTTCCACAGTACATGGCTCAACATTCATATTCTCACCAAACTGCTGGAAATGTTAACTGCTGCTTGTGCAAGTCACGACTCTGGGATGGAGGTGCCACAACCTGCTGCTGCAAGAAGGTTAAGGTCGTCTAGGAGGAGACGGGAGCTGTGCTGAGCTTGCGAAAGAGAGAAGGTGATCACTAAATTAGTCGGCTCGCTTTCTGTGTGACTCCGTGCATTAGTCTACAGCCCCACAACTACACCCTCACTCCCTGCTCTCCCACTGGCCGCTGGGGAAGAGACGGCATGTCATTCACTTCCAAGTCAGTAGACAGAATGGCTATTTCCAAAGCTAGGAAAAGACACCAGCCAGAATGTAGCCACAGCAGAAGCAACATGTTTGGGGGCTGCTTTCTTCTGAATTTTGAAATCTCTAAGTTCCCCGTAAAGACAATGTTAATCTTTAAAAATTCTATCTCAAGTAATACATGCAACCTCAGCAACTCAAGAGTGAATCTTCATAGCCCACTTTTACCAAAGAGGGCTGCAGAGATGTTTCACAGCCTGACTTCATATCCTCACCAACTATGTGAAAGGTAGGCACTTGTCTATAACCAACCCTAGCACTGGGACACAGAGAATTTGTTCTAAGGGCTTGCTGGCAAGCCAGTGTGTCCAAAAGGGGAGGAGTTCCAGATTCAGTGAGAGACCCTCTTGCAAAAAAATCTAAGGTAGAGAACAATAGAAGAAGACAACACCATTAGCCTCTAGCCTCCACATACACTTGCATGGGTGTGTAAATCTGCACCTAGGTGCACACACACACACACACACACACACACACACACACACACAGAGTCAGGAATTTATTTCTGACCACATAAAAAGTACCCAGTTGCTAAGTAACACAACTGCCTCAGCCAAAGTCACCTGTTCCTGGGACATGTGTGTGAATGAATACATGAGACATGTAGTTCCCACATTAACATGGCACAGTCCCCAAGTTAGGGACATGGCAGCCTCTGTACTATTCAGAGTGTCTGATCATTGATATGCAAATGACAAAGGCAGCATTCTGCTGTGTTTAAGGAATCCCATGACTGATCCAACCACAAGTAGATTATTAAAGTAAAACAAGGCTATTTTGTCCCTTGTGAAAAGGAATGGCCTTGCCCAGTAAGTGGCACATTCAGGGCTATTTACACTCCAACCAGGGACTGACAGTAAGTCAAAATAAATAGTCCTTCAAATGCATTTTTGTCTTTGGAGAACAACAGCTGTTCACAATTATGTGAGAATCAAAATCAAGCTGAAATAATTTTTAAAATCTAGCATTCAGTCAATTCAGTTCAACATGTCATTGAATCAGTTATAAGAAAAGCCCTAGATCAACGGGTGGGTCATAACCCGCTTGGGGTCCAAGGACCCTTTTCACAGGTGTTGCATATTAGATATTCTGCATATTGGATATTTCCATTGCAGTTCCCAACAGTAACAAAATTACAGTCATGAAGTAGCAATGAAAGTAACTTTATGGTTGGGGGTCAGCACAACATGAGAAACTGTAACTAAGGTCCACAGCATTGGGAAGGGTGAGAACCAAGGTCCAGAAACAGAGATCCAGCTGTGCTTTAAGAGCTGATAGTCGCATTCCATATCACCCTGTTATGTCTCTGCTATTTATTATGTGAGGGGTAGGTGGGTTACATGTGCTACATTATTTAATAGCCTCATGTAGCATTATTGTGTAATATACGTACTTTGTGATATTATTGGCAATCAGAGAGGTGACTCAACCAGATAATGGGACTTGTTGCCAGATATGATAACCTGATGTGACTGTGGGGACCCTTATGGTAGAAGGAGAGAATAGACCTCTGTAAGTTTTCCTCTGACCTCCACATTTGTGCTGTGGCACACACACAACTGCACAAATACATGATGATTGAATGAATGAATGAATGAATGAACGAACTAATGAATGGCTTTTTTAACAAAAATATGTTACTGAGATAGGCAAAGCATATCATTTAATCGTCACAAAAGCCCTATGAAACACATAGCGTCATAGTCCTCATTCTAGAGATAAAGGCATTACAGTTGGAAGCTGAGAAACTTGCACCAAGTTAAAACTAGGATTGGGCCTCCAATGCAATGGCACTCAATTTTTTGTTTGTGTGTTTGTTTTTTCCTTTTTTTCTTTTTATTGTTTTTCTATTTTGCAACATGCACCCTGTTCCCTCTCATCTCCCACCTCCCCTCAGACCCACCCTCCACCCTTGAAACATCTTCCAACATTAAAAAAAAAAATCTCAGTGTGGAAGCTGTAGTGTGTTTCATTGTGTCCCACAATATTCCATTTTGTTCACATGTGTTTGCTTGCAAGTGTTCATTATAATGATTCCTTGGTCTGGTATGAGGCCTCTGGCTTTCATTACTTTATCCATACTGGGACCTCACTGGGACTCCTCTCCCATATACTGTTGTTGTCCTGTGTTACGGAGATCCTGTAGTTTTTGGGTGTGTGGAATTGACCTCTTCATGCACACTAGGACTTCATCCATGGGGTAGATGTTGGTGTGGGCCAACTCAAAGCCCTTCTGGGGCCACTACCCCCACATCCAGGGTCAGCTGTATTGTGTTACCCAGTTAAGGAACAGGGCCTGGTCTCCCAAGTGTTACAGCACACGAGAGGCAGGGCCAGATCTCCTGTCTGCCACTGGTGGTGAAGGCAAAAGGAGAGAGGAGTGGATCATCAACACCACTGAAGAAGAGACAAAAGGCAGGGCTGGCTCTCTCCCACAGTCACTCCCTTGAGGCTGGCTCACTCACAAACCCCACATCCAGCCAGGCAGGGTGTCTGGCTTGCTTCCTTTTCTGGGAGCCCATCTGGTGCTTGTTTGGTGCTGGACTGGTGGTCATCACAGGCTACCTCCATGTCCACGGCCCATGGTGCCGAACCAGTGTTGGTCTCCAGCTTGATTTGTTTCCCAAAATGTTAGGCTACTATTCATTCAGATGTTCATAGGTCAAAACAATGAATGTAGGCATAGCCTCTCTCTTCTCTGCCACCTACTGGATGCACATGTGACACAGCAGCCACATCTGCAATGCCTCTAGGGACAGGGCAATGGCACTCTTAACCATTACACACAAACCCTTACCACAGGAATTCAATATCAGAGACTAGATATCTCCATCCTGGAATTTCAGGATACTTAACTGAAGTTCAATCTGTGAGACCTTCTAACTCTCATCTGAAAATCATTGTGAAAGAACAAGTTATCAGCTGGACATGGTAATACATACCTATCAATGCAGTACTTGGGAAGTGGGAGGCGGGGGGCCAGGGATTCAAAGTCATTATTGGATACATAGTAAGGAGTTTGAAATCAGGCTGTACACAAAAATCTTGTCTCAAAAAAGAAGGAAGGAAGGGAGACAGGGAGGGAGGGAGGGAGGGAGGGAGGGAGGGAGGGAGGAGAAGGAAGAAAGGAAGAGAGAGAGAAAGACCTACACCACCTATAATAGTTATTTATAATATGTTCTACCATTCACTCACTTTTATTCTCAATCTATATTTATTTAACACTTAGCATGTGGGGCATGTGGCAGCACCTTGTTTTAAAGCATTGAACTACGTAGATGTGTCCCTACCTTACAGAGGGATATTTAAAATAATCATTCACTACAATTGTGACGAGGAGGAAAAATAATTGCTCTATGCAAGAAAACCAAAAGGAAGGCCCAACCTCATCTGGAAAGTCTTTAAGAAACCTCTCAGAGGGAAGTACATTTAGGGAGATTGGAGGATGAGTAAGCTACAAGCAAGCTTGAAGCAAGAGCAGTATATAAAATACTTTAAATTGTCTTCAAGGAGTAGAAAGCGTTTAAGGAAAACGCTTAAAATGGTTAAAGGTATTTATTTGTTTATTTATTGGTTGCTAAAATCCAGTGCCTGAAAATATAGTTTGATCAAGGATCTGACTTTGTTTCTAAGAGATTCAAATTGTCTTTCCAAATTATATATTGCTTTTTCACCTCTGGGCATCTCTTGTAATAACATCCACCAACTGTCAGAGTTCCCTCTTGGTCAGGAGAATGAGAGACACGTTTTTATGCTAAGTCAACCCCACAGGAGATCTCATAACAGTTAGATGCCTGAACCAACCACCATGGTCAAAAAGGGTGGATCTGTGTCCTTTTAGATTGTAGGGTGCATCCCTCCCATGTAAACCATGTGGCTGCTAAACATGGGTGGGATGTATAAATAGGAAACAGCAAACATCACTCTTAGGTCAGAGAGAAAGTTACTCTGAAAAATGAAAAAAAAAATGTGTAAAAACCCCAAGGAACTAATGTTAGAAGTTTTGGAATTTAATTCAAGTCCAATGTGGAAAGCATAAAACGAGAGAAACAGTATGAGACTTGTCACACACTCAAGAGGGAAATGCGCAGGTCGGGCTGAATCTTGAAATGTCTGTTAGTATGGGGTACTGCTCTTTTACCCAGACCCCCAACACAGAATGCATTCAAACCAAAATCATGCAGAAAGGTACCTCGGGTCATCATTAACAAGTACTCTAAGCAACTGGGCAATGACAATGACTTTCACACCCACAAGCGTGTGACAGAGATCACCATTCTTCCCAGTAAAAAGCTGTACAAGGTAGCAGACTGCCACACATCCACTGACGCTGATTCAGGGAGGCTGTGAGAGACCTCTCCATCAAGCTGCGGGAGGAGGGAGAAGAGATTATCATGTTCCTAAGGTCTCAGCCCAAAACCACAGGGGTAGGCCACCCAGTGAGGAAATGCTAAGGAAGGCATCTGGTATCTACACCTTCTGCTCCCTCAGCCTGCAGTGGAACAAATTTCCAGACACCACGTGGAGCTGTTTGAATTTTGCCTGTTGACTGGTAATATTTTCAGTAAACCTGGGGTAGCGACAACAACAAAAGGTAGGGTGTTATTCTTGGGATTAATGGAGAGCTTCTGTCATACATACAAAACACATCCCTGTATGGAAGACCAAACTGAAAAAAAAAAGATGTAACTACAAAAATTATTTTTGAAAATTATCCATTCAGTTGTAAACATGGTTTGTGGTGGTTTGAATGAAAATGCCCTCCATAGGCTCATAGAAAGTGGCATTATTAGAGGTGTGGTCTTTCTAGCGTAGACATGGCCTTGTTGGAGGTAGTGTGCCACTGGCTTTGAGGTCTTAGATGCTCAAGTCAGACCCAGTGTGGCAGACTCTTCCTGCTCTCTGCTGATCTGGATATAAAATTCCCAGCTCCTTCTCCAGCACCATGTCTGCCGGCATGCTGCCATGCTTCCCACCATGAGGATAATGGACTAAACCTCTGAACTAAGCCAGGCCCAGTTAAATGTTTTCCTGTATAAGAGTTGCCGTGGTCACGGGGTCTCTTCACAGCAATAGAAACCCCAACTAAGACTTGGCTGCAGGTAAGAAGAGGACCTTAAGGACTAGCAGGCAACTAACAAATTTTTTCATTTTTATTTTTTAATAAGAATAAGATACTTTAAAATTTATTTTGCATTACATTCACATTTCTATTTTTTTAAGTAATAGGCATGCACTTTTAATGATTAAAAAAAAACAGTAAATCAATTAGATTATTTGTGTCCACCATGTTGAGAAGAAAGATGGAGGTGGGAAAGAGGGCAGGGACTAGTTAAGAGGTTCCTGTGGTTGGGCCGGAGATGGCTGGCTGTAAGGACAGAAACTGGGTCTATGGCCAGGCCATCCAAGCAGCAGCTTCTTTGCGGCAGTGCCACACCCTCCAGGTAAGCTTATGTTTCCAGGAAGGCTCAGAAAGGTGGGGGCAAGACCTACTGCAGAACCAACTTGTTTTTTTTTTTTTCTTTTTTAACATGTAAAATCACATGTACTTGCCACACACGATGCTTTGAGGCACACGCACAGCGCAGATGGATTACTCTAGCTGCTGCACTTACGTTTTGTGATGGGAATCCAGTATCCAGTCTGCATTCTTTAAGGACACACAGACTGCCTTTACCTACAGTCACTGAGCTGGGTACTAGATCTCTTTGACTTAGTCCCTCCCATCTAATTACAGCAACATATCCCTTTCGCCAGCACATCTCCACTTCTAGGTGTTTTGTCCTAAAAGTTTCCAAACTTTAATATTTACCATTCCCTCGTTCCTCTTCCATGAAATCAACTTGTTTAGATCCCATATATGTATGAGATCATTTTGATATTTGTCTTCCTGTGTCTGGCTTATTTCACTTAACGTAATGCCCTCCTGATTTACTCATGCTGAAATAATAATAATAATTTTTAAAATAAAATTGCCTTTTTTGTAATGGCTGAGTATCATTCTATTACATGTGATGTATGTCATATTTACCCAGTTCTCTGTGTGTGGACACTTAGATTGATTCCATATGTGTCTGTTGTGAACAATGTAGCAATAATTGTGATTCTAGAGACATCTTTGACATACCGAATTCATCAGTAGTTCTTGATAACTGTTATGTTAAAAACAAGAGACAGTGGTAAGGAGTTCAGAGAAAGAGCCAGAAACCAAGGAGGATGATCTGAGCCTTGGGAAAAGAGAGGAAGCTTTTGTTAGTAGAGAGTTGCAAATGTACCTCATTTACCTGTACTGCTGATATGCCCAGCTTCACAGTTTCACAACAGGAGCACGTCTGGAAATGAGACTCTATCTATGTTGAACTCGAGCTTCAGGAGCTCTGAGTGAAGCTGGAGCCCTGGAAGCCCTTGGTCAGGCTACCCATGCCTAGCAGGAAAGTGGGAAGTTGTAGAAGACTTGTCTGCAGATGGCTTCATAAGCTCAGTTTACTCTGAGAAAAAGTCAAATTAACAATGTGTGGGATGACTCTGGGAAAAAGTCAAATTAACAATGTGTGGGATGTCTCCATTGCTGTCCAGTGAGTGATAAAATAATAGTGAAAGAATGAATGGTATCTGTGGTAATTTTGACAACTATAGATAATCAACAAAATGTAAAAATGTTTCCAGTTTCATTATTTGAGTTGTATGTGAACAGAGCTAGTAACTTACCTCTAATCTTAATCCTCCCAGTTATAATTTTTTCCTCTGCAAAATCCTATTCTTGGGCATTAACCTGGATATACTGCCTCCTATGAACCTCTTATCATCTCATTATAATTTCCTTGTCTTGTTTGTGGGTTCAATAACACATCTAGTAATAACTTATATTGGTTAATCTTCCTTTGCTGTGGTAAAACAGCATGACTAAGACAACTTACAGAGGAAAGAGTTTATTGTGACTGACGTTTCAGAGGGCTAGAATCCATAATAATTGGGACAGCATGGTAGCAGGTGACAGACGTGGAAGCAGTAGCAAGAACATGAGAGTATATATGTGTATACACACACATATACATACATATATATGTGTATATATGTATTCACATATAAGTTACACACATATGTATATATACATATATATGTATGTGTGTGTGTGTGTGTGTGTGTGTGTGTGTGTGTGTGTGTGTGTGT
>CAJQZJ010001638.1:14371071-14388549 GCA_907164525.1 Lophiomys imhausi | reverse complement strand
AGATAGATAGATAGATAGATAGATAGATAGATAGATAGAGATGATAGGTAGGTAGATAGGTAGATGTTAGATAGATAGGTAGATGATAGATAAATAGATAGGTAGATAGATAGATAGATATTTTATTTTCCTTCAATAATTCATCTATTAACACACAGTATAGATGAGAATATCCATTAACCACTAATATTTGATATCTAGGATGCCTCTAACCTGGTTGTCTATAGTTACTTCACAGTAAGCTGGAGCCTGTACATTACTATTTCTCCCCACTCCCTTTTTTTTAATTTCCATCTTATTTGCTTTTATTTATCTCCTACTAATGATGCATGCACCATTCTGTCACAGAACAATATATATTGAAATCTTACTAAATGTCAGCTCTCTGGCATTTAAGGTAAGTGCTGGAGACCCAGGGACTGACAAGGAAGATGAAGTCCGTGACAAAGCTGAGACTCTAGACAACTGAAGCCAATGCCATGAAGTGTACTAAGCAAGATGACCAGCTCTGGGAGGGACTAGTCAGAGGGCCTTCCCTCAGGAAGTGACAGTTGGGTTGTGACCTCAGTGATGAGTAAGATTTAGACAAAATGCATATATTGAAAATACGAAGAGGAAGATATTGACATTGTCCAGCAATTCCAAAACAACCATGGGCAGGAGAGGAAGCAAGACTATCTCACAGAACTGCAGAATAGGACAGGCTAGAAGAGGGCTGGGTAGAGCTCACTGGGCTGTGGTAGCTCTGTCCACTGAACAAGCAGTCCAAATGCCAATGCAGAAAGAAAAGATCTCTCTGTTGAAAAAACTCTAACTTAGGTCTGATGACATTACCAGGATGGTATCTACGGACTACCCATGATATGATAGCGGATGCTGCTAACATTTAATAGTTAGCTTCTCATTGTGTGGCTTTTCCAATGACCACAACAGGTGGTGACAGAATGTGGAGATGGGCCCTCACCTCTTCTCACACACTTTGGTTCCAAAGTGGTACACTTGCTTTCTGCTGGATCTGCCTAACCACACAGACTCAAGTAAGTGCAGGAGAGGCTAGAAATGGTAAGCGGGAAGCACAGAAGCCATTTAGAATGCAGTCATATCTCTGTCAAAGCATAGAGGACCACCAGGCTTTATCCTAAAGAAAGCTGTTACACTTAATCTAGATTGTCAACTTGATCAGCTGGAAAAATGCTCCTGAGATTAGTTGAAACACACTTCTGAATGTGTCTTTGAGGATATCACCAGATGCTATTGATTTACGAGGATTTGACATAATAAATAAATCCCTTGTTGGATTTGTAATGTGATGACATCATTGGGAGGTAACAGAAGGTAGGAAGTGGGGGCCCTCATTGGAGGAAACAGGTTGCTGGAAACATGTGCCTTGCAAGATCTATTGCCCTGGCTTCTTACACTATACCCCTTATCCTGCCTCCTGCCTGCCGTATTCTCAGCTGATCTTACATTCTTTTTCTGCCTTAGTGGATTGAGCCTTCTGAAACTGTGGGCCCAGATAAATCTTTCCTCCTTTAAATTGGTTCTTTCAGACATTTTATCACAGCTATGGAAATGCACTAATACAGTTACAGAGAATGACAAGCAGAGGACTGACTGAGATCAAGTTTATTTTGTAAAAATTACCTTGGCTTGCAGTGAGTGTGGCTCAGGGGGGAGAACGTTACATTGTAAGAAATGTGTTGACTGGACAAAAGGAAAACAATTAGGAGTTTCCTCAAACAATTCAAGTGTATATCGATGCTCACTTGAAACCGTGTGCTTAATGAAAATCTCAGTCTAAATATGTTTATTAAAATCCCAGACAAGCAAATCATTTAAACTGGAACTTGGAACAAAGAAGGATTTTTATTAAGGATAACATTGCAGAACTTAATAACAATTGACTGAATTTACTTAGGGGTTTAACATTATAGTAGGTGAATTTTCCTCTCAAGAATGAAGGGAAAGGGGGCTCAAGATAGTGTAATTTCTTAGGGCTCTTTCTATGGAATGGTAAAACAGATCGAGGAAATGCTCTATTACTGGACAGAATGTCATGAAGCTGAAGCTAATGCTGAGACATGAAAGTAGCTGACATTCAGTTGGAAAAGTTGGGTAGTAAGAAAAAGACGAATGATATTTTCCAGAACTAAGCAAATGAGACAAAGCCAGAACAAGGGAACAGAAGAATTGGCGAATGTGTTCAAGAAACAGTGGGCAAGCTCAAGTACAGAATGTTCCAAAGTGATCTTACAAGGGTTTCATAACCTAGAGACACGGGCACAGCTGTATGTGCAAAGCTGGAGGCAGTGTGAGAGTGAACATGCTCCTCCATGAATCGTCCACTGATCAAGCAAGGCAGAGCTCTCAATTTACACAAACTGCGCTCTTCCCTTTTCCAATAAAACAGGCTGCCATCCACTCTCGTCCTGCAGCAATAAGTGCGTGCTCGTTGCTTTTCGCCCTCACACCCAATCCATCAACATGTCCCTTCCCTGTGTTCTGAGATATGGGCTTATGTCATCTTCTTCTCATCATCTGGACCACAGTCCAAGCCAGATCATCACTTGTTTTGACCACAGCAACCATCTTTTAACTGGTCCCATCCTTCCGCTCCTGCCTTTTATAGTATATTCTCACCATAACCCACGTGACCCTTCTCAAGTGTAAATCTAACCACGTTACTCTAAAATCACAGCAAATCCTTGACCTATAAAGTCCTTCAAGATATGGCCTCTGCCTGCCTTTGTGACCATGTCCCTCTATACCTGAACCATCGACTTAGCTTCTCTGTATTGTCCAATGTCCCAGGCTCATATCCGGGCTAGTACACTATTCATTCCGCTTGTAATCTCTTCCTACTCATCCTCACATGACTGGATCCCTCTTCTCACATGGTCCACAGCTTACATATCTGTTCCCTGGACAGGACAGACCTGAATATGCAGTCCTAAGTTTTCATATTTCAATCACAAGACAGTGAGTCGATGTCAGTGTTCTATGAGCAACACATCTCACTCTCTGAAGTTTTCTTCCTGAGCTTCCTTTGTGCCATGCTTGTGCCTTTCACTCTTTAGTAACAGTAATTAACTTTGGCTCACAGTTTGATGTTGCAGTGCAATGTGCGGGGGAAGTCATGGCAGCCGGAGCTTGAGGCAGCTGGCCACATTATATCCACAGCCCAAAAGCCCAGAAGGATGAATGCTGGTCCTCAGCTCACTTTGCTCTTCTGTATAGAGTTCAGGATCCCATATAGTACCACTCATAGCAGCAGGTCCTCCCATCTCAACTTACCTAGGGAAGATAATCTTCCACAGGGATGTTTGGGGACATTTCCCAACTGATTCAACATCTCATCAAGTTGAAGACTGAGTTTAGCCATCACATCATCAAAGAGTGAGTGGATAAAGCCCTGAAAATTTGTTTGAATCTTGGAACAAGAGTTCCAGAAGCCAACATCCTAGCACTGCTCCAGCAGCTCCATGACCCCATGAGCATTCAAGCTTTTCCTATCTTTCATCTCTGGCATCTTTATACTCAGACTTCAGCAGAGTATGTCACCACATGCCTGTAATCCCAGCACTCTAGAGGCGGAGACATAAAAATCAAGAATTCAAGGATAAGGTTGACAAGATGGCTCATCAGGTAAAGGTGCTTGCCAAGCAAGCCTGGTGACCTGAGTTTTGTTGAGGGAAGGTCTAATATCATTGCTTCTGATAGGTTATATTCAATGCTCTGAGATCTGGTTACTGCCCCTTCTGAGGCATTCTCTTGATTTGTTAATAAAAGTCACTTATGGCCAATTAGCTGGGCAGAAAGAGTATAGGAAGGCGGGACTTCCTGAGATTAGAACAGGAACCCTGGGCACACACAGAGACTCTCTTTCTCTTTCCACTGGGAGTGACAGAAGGAGACAGACGTCTGGAGAATGTTGCAAGGTACTCGGTGGTTTGGGATTAGGTGATCCGGGTTAACTTAGAGTAGCTAATTGAGAGTCTGCCTAGTTAAGGGCTAAGCATTAAAACATTAAAAGGTCTTCGTGTATTTAATTATTGGGGAAAAGACTGTGGTGGCTTATAGGCCCTCAGTCCAAGCAGTCCTGGGCCATTGGACTTCCAGACTCCCGGACTCTCCACAAACCCAGGTGAAGCTCCCACCAAGCTGCTGGTAATTCTACTGACCTAATATAACAACTTATATTAATTAACAGAGTTTAGGTTACAGGTGATGTGGCCACCCTTGGTCCCAGGGCTCTTTCACCAGGATAAGTTAGGCAACCAGTTAAGGCACGTGGGCCAGGCCACCTGCTCCTCTGCCAAGCTGCCGGCTACTCCACCAGCCTAATCTTACAGTTTATATTTACTAATAACTATACTAATTAATTAATTTGCAGTTTCAGAGTTTGTTTTGGGTTGTTCTTTAAAATCTATTTTCCCATTATAATGTTTCCTCACATGAAAGTATAATGATGCTGCCTTGATCATTACATCAGTGGATTAAATAGTTCAGATGCATAGTAGGCATTTTATTTCTAGGATGCTGAAGAAATCAGTGAAGAAATGAACAAGTGAGTGAAGAGCCCCTTCTTTCTTACATCTATCTAAAGCCTCTCCTTTCTAGTTGTCCAAATCTCCACATCCTCTAGAAAGTAGCATCCTCCCATGGTCCCTCCTGGCTTCTTTCCATGACTTCTCCTTCAGTGTTTCTTCATGTTATTTTCTTATCTACCTTCTGGCCCTTTTCTTCCATGAAAATGCTTGAAGTTGAACAATAAAAAGACCTCTAAACCCACGGCCACTGTTCAGTTCTAGCTTCACTGTGCCTTGTAACTACATGTTAGGTGATTTACTCCTTCCTCGAATTTTAACCTTTCCTCCTGTGCTTTCTTCCTGCTTATACCTCTGATTGCTCTCAGAATCTGTTTACTTAAGAGTATTTCCTTGTCTTTATTTACACTGTTTTCATTCCCTTCTCAGTCCTCAACCATTTGATCTTACTCTTTTTAGGTTTTGTTCTCTGAGGCAAGGTCGTCCTGTGATGCCTATGTGGCCAACGCTGGTCTCAAACACGCAGCAATCTTCCCATTTTAACTTCCTATGTATTGAGATGGCCTGTGTGTCACCACATCTGGTTCCATCTCTTCTGTACCCTGTGGGGTACAGTTAGCACTCCCTTAACTTACTAAATGCCGTTTCGAACCCGAATCCCTGTTTCATTCATTGCCTTACTCTTCCTCCATCCCTTGCTTAAATACACCCTCCCTTAGGTGTTCCAATAGCCTCTCAGCCCAACTGATTGGAAAGCTGCCTCGCAAGTCTAGACCCACTTGCCTAGTCTTTGAAGATTTAGACAGCCCACAATCATCTCTAATTCATCATGTCTCTCTAGAGCAGCCTGGCTCCAATAAACAACTGGCACTAACATCTCGAAAGAGAGACCCTAAAGAGGCCCAGGGGGAGGTTGACAGATTGTACCAAGGACAGTATGTTAGAAGGACTCACTGAAAGAAGTATGGGTGTTGACATTAGCAAGACAAAGCAGGTCCCTGTAATGTGGGGCAGAAGAGGCAAAGGAATACAGATTATTTAGGAGGAAAGTGACTTCATCCTAAATAGAATGGACCTAGCTTATCTGCACCAACCACTTTCCTGGAGCCAGGATCATAGTGAAAAGCTCCTCAACACTCTAGTGGTGTTCTCTATTTATAGATTTCTGGAATTCCAGGCAACAAAAGCCAATTTGGGTTATTCTGGGGCAACCGTGGTGATTATAACTCAAAATGGCTGCATTCATGGCAGGATGAGACCATATAATGTCCAGATTTGTAGGATACATTTGACCCTATTTTACAGTGACAGCACTAGAATTCAGAAGTTAGCCATTTTACTTAAGAATGCTTATCTAAATGAATAGTGGAACTCAACTTTAAATAGAAACATCATAGATACTAAGGCCTGTGTTTTTCTCTTCCCTCAAGGTTTTTATAGACCTCATGTTATAATAGAGTGGTGAAAACAGCCAAAATGCCTTTCTACAGATTAGTTCCAAATAGTTGTAGAATGGCCAAAAGATGAGATTTTTATGCTGTTATTAGAATATTTAGAAGTATGTTAAATGGCTTGTGGCATATGTTAATTTTTTAATTGAGACATAAAACTATATATAGTAAAAATGTTAATGTGGTTTTCACAGTTATGATGTAAATAAAGTCTGGCAAGAACATTTTAAAACACCAAATGTTATTACTGTGTAGAGACATTATTGTGGTTTAAATAACTGTCCTCATTTTTCTGTCCCAGCATCCATTTCTGCTCTCCACCCATACCCCCATGTTCCTTTTGGATGCAGCTTCTTCATCTCAATGAGATAGTGTTGAGATTCCTCATCTCCTATCAGGAGAGGTTGAAGAAAGTCACTGGGGTTTCCTTAACCAGGTTCTTCTGTTTGTTTGTTCAGTAGGAGCCAAGGACCTTGTTGCATCTAAAGAGGAACTAGTTAGTTAAGAAAAGTCTTTAACCTTGTTATGGTGAGATGTAAGAATGACAGGTAGCACTGGTACCATGCAACCAAGACCCATAAGATCTCTATAGATGCCCTATTTCCTGTCCTGTTACTTAAATTGGTTCTCTGTTCTCCTACCCATTCTGGGGGCTTCCTCATATTCTTTCATTATATTTTCTATTTTCTTAAATTAATTCTTATTAGTTTTTGCCACTTATAACCAAGAAACACTCATCAGTATATATTCATGTTTTCCATGTTTCTACACTAAACATGTTCTGCATTACATTCAAGAATAGAGACATGAAAACATAGACCTAGTCCTAAGCCAGGATGAAAGGTATCTGTCTGAAATTCAAATGACCAATTTCAAATCTGTCTGAAATACAAAGCCAGAGTTGAACCTGTGGCTTGATCTCGCCCAATCCCTGGCCTGTTCCACTGTGCCACCCTGCTTCATGCTGTTATCTCATTCTCACAGAAGGTAGATAGTGTTACCTTCATATATAAATGAGAATATTTTAGTGTATGATTCTGTAAATTTATGGCTAATGAGAATCTGCCAAAGAAAGACTCAGTTTATATAGCAGAGAGAGTTCACATGGTTATTCATTTGACATATTTGTAGGTGCTCCGCTACTCAGTGAATACACACAAAAAAAGAATAGCTTTGGGATGATGCTTTAGCACCTATAAACTAAGACTCAGAGAGGCTGAAGAAGGGCTATTCAGTCATCCTGGGACCCACAGAGGGACCAACCTGAGACACTGTTTCTAAAAAATATATATCAAAACACACACATATACAGAAAGAGGGAGAGAGAGAGAGAGAGACTTTTACATACTGGAAATGAAACTCAGAGATCCAGCATTTATTGAGTTGGCTTAAAAATCAAATGTGATTTAGATAAGCAAATGTTGCTTGTCTCTTAACAACTTGATTACTGAGTAGCTTAGACAATATCTGTGATAGACTGTCATAGTAGCTAACAAGGTGACATGCATGTATGACTAGGAGTTTGTTTTTCTTAACTATCCTAAACAGTTTAAGACGGTTGGTATCAAGAGGCCAGAGCTTCACATTTCATTTTTAAGTATCTCTAGGTACGATACCATTAGGAAGCGTTACCTTTAATTTTGTATCAATATACAAAGATCTATTCAAATGTGGCTAAATATACTCTTAATTTTGTATCAATATACAAAGATCAATGCCTATGCGGCCCAATACAATCTTAATATTGCGTCCATATACAAGGGTCAATACCATTGTGGCCAACTATAATCTTAATTTTGTATCAATATACAAATATCAATACCGACGTAGACCAATACAATCTTATTTTTGCACAAGAAACAATGGTCAATACCACTTTAGCCAAATATACTACTAATTTTGTATCAATATACAAAGGTATAAGGGCATATAGATAGGGCATCTTCAAAAACCCCAAGAGATCTGCAGAATATGGCATTCAAAGATGTGGTCTTAAATTAAGATTTTTTTTTTGATATCATGACATATCAGCTCCTGACAGCACCCCCTATTCTACTCCAAGTAGAAGAAGAGCATCAAAGAATCTCCAGTGTGAGATGGTTGAATTAGTGGCAAGCCTATCTCTTGGCATGTAAAAACTCCTTGCTTCAACTGCAGACAGACTGCTGTCCAAAAAGGACAAAACTTGGTAGCAGGGAAGTCGACAGCCTAGCTCTGCCAAGACAGGGTAGGTTAGTCCTTCATAATCCCTGCTCTACAATAAATGTCTGTCAGAGAAACAAGACCAAAAGGCTGAAGACTGATGCTGGAATGTATGGAGAGAAAATGGGAACTGTCCAGGTAGTCACTGGTTTGTCATTTCTTAGTATTGGAAGCTGCAGGCCCTGTACTTCCTATATAATCAGATATATTTATCCTTCTCAGCTCTCTGAGGTGGTTGAAGAATAGACAGCTTGAGTCTCATAGCTAAATTTTGAGTTGTTTAGGAATCAAGAGGGCGTTCTAGACCTAAGAAGATGGTTATAATAGTGATGCAAGTTAGTATGAAAGCTAAGTCAGTTATAGAACTTTAAACTCATGGAGATGGTTAGAAGGTAGAAGGTTAAAGTCAGGGGCCAAATATGTATGAACTGGACATTGGGAAGGTATACTGGGCCATTTAACTCTCATAAATGTGGCATATTTAATTCTGCTGTTTTGTATAGAATTTACTGTTATAAGAGAAAGAACCATTTGTTGGATTGAAAAGGGAAGCTGTTGGGGGGGAAGAGGGTGGAAGGGTGGGACAGGAAGGGGGAATAGGGAAGGGTTTGTGACTGAGATGTAACTTGAAGAAAAAAAAATAAAGTACTTTAAAAAAAATCAAATGTGAGCAGATAATGATCTGCAAAGAGCAAGTATTCCAGTGAGGAAACATATAGAATAATTGTCCTGTTAGTGGCTAGATAGAGTAAGGGCCTTGATTTCCATTTCTTTTAAAACTGCATCAAATGAAGTATAGGTATATTTATAATTCAGTGGTAAATTCCTTTAAGACATATACTAATGTATTTGCTATAAATATATTTTTACCAAGACAAAAGAAATTCAGTCAGTAATCGTTTTCCTTGCCCATATGCCCAGCACTTGGAAGCCTGAAAGCAGGGGGGTTGGGGTGAGTTAAAGGTCAACTTGGCCACAAAGTGAATTTCAGATCACCTTGGGGTATACAACAAGACACTGTCTCAAAAACAAATAAATAAGAAATAAGTAAATAAAACCCCAAAAATGATCAGGGGAGAGATAGGAGAGAAAGAGGAAGGAAGGAAAGAGGTGGGGGTTGGGGGGGAGATTCACCTTCAGGTCTTCTCATCGTCCTTTTTCATACTTTTCTTTTCTAAAATCCAGTACCCCATTCTCAGGATCAAAGGTCCTAAGAGCTTACTTAGAATTTCCCTCTGAAGGAGCCATCCTGACTCTGTGTTGTGAACACTTAGGTAGGATGGGACAGATTTCTTTCAAAAATATCTTCACACTATTCCATACCTGCCATGGATTTCTTTCACACAAAGCATAATCTGCCAGTAGCCCATACTAGTGTGTTGGCAGAGGCAGTGGCGCACAAGATTGGTGCCTCCAGCGAAAAGGCTTCCACTCAAGAGGAAATAGGTTTTCCAGAGAAAACAGTCCAACCCCTCTACTGATGACACTGTCATCAATTTTAGAGACTCATATACCAAGCAAGCAAAAATTCTTGTTTTATACCCAAGGTTTCTAATTCAGAAGTTCTTATGCAAGACCTTAGGACAGTAAATACATCCATATAAAAGATTCTTAAATCCTTTCTTAGAAGATAAGAACACGGAGGAAGAAGTTTGGATATCTAAAGAATGTTAAACTAAGTAAATTTTGGTGTATAAATAAACTTCAAGTAACCATCAAACCCGGTTGCATATACACACAGGTGTTCAGAGACAGGCAATGTGTGGAGTTATTTGGGTTAGATGTTTGTTTTCCTAGACTCTGTTCTTCTGAAATAGGTTTTACCCTCATGGGAACAATTAAGCATGAGATGATGAACTTTGGAATCAGTCTGCTTGAAAGTAGACACTGGGTTCACAAGTAGACATTACCCCTTACAAACACGGTGACTTTAGAATTATTAAGCATTACTGAATCTCAGTCTCCTTCACCTAAACAATATCTTCTTCCTTGAGGGGGGCTCTTTGAGTTATAAGTGATGTCATAGAACATCCATCTGACTCACAGAAGATGTTCAGTGATTAGGAGCAATGAGTACACTTGGGAGTCATGCTTTTGCTGGCAGTAGCAACAAGCCCAACTTGCTCTTCTCCCAAAATAACACATGATTCAAAAGGATTGCTTCTTCTTTTCCCTTCCAAACCAAGCAAACAAACCAATATGCCTCCACCCTTTTGACAGCACTCCATAAACTAATTCAAGCCAAATGATGTCTCCATGCTAAAAGGTACCTTTGAGAAAATGCCTGGAGAATAAACACTTGACTTTGGAAGAGTGTCCATTAGATCCTGATGCTCTGCCACAACAGGTGTTCTGAAGTACATAGAACAGCCATCTCTCTATAGCACTATCCACCCCACATATCTAAGCTTCAAAGGAAGGACAGAGAGAGCTGGGTGTAGAAAAAAATATAACTAATTTAATTGTTTACCCAGTATTTATATTATATTTAATTGGTTGGCGGTGTTAATCCTTAACCTGCCACCATAAATGAATACACACAGACACCGGGTGGATCTTAACAAGCCTAGGCCTGGGTTGTGCAATCCTAGCCCATCTTAGCTAGCTCATAATTTTATTACCCAAATATAACCCCATATATACATACGTCCCTTTGGACTATTATTCTCCACACTAAGCCAATGTTCCAGGTCACATGGAAGGATCTTCTTTAATCTACCCCATGGTGTGTCTTCCTTGTTTCTCCTGGCTTCTCCAACGACATTCCTCCTCCCAAGATGCTCTCTATCTCTCTCTAAAAAGCCCGCGAACCTTAGTCCTGCCTACCTCTGTCTTTGCCCAATCTCCAGGCCTCAGCATTTATTTAACCAATCAGAGTCAGTTAAGTAACAGACAACAAACAGGACCAATTATCACTTAGAATGCTTAACACCACCCCATCAGACACTGGGTCTCAAGTCTCACCATGGTTTTATGACAAAATATTTGACCAAAGCAAATTAAAGGAGAAAGGGTTTATTTGGTGTTCAGTTCTTGAGGCAAGGAAAACATGGCAACAGTCAGGGAAGGCCTGGTAGCAGGAATAGGAAGCAGAAAGAGAACAGGAAGTATGGCTGAGCTATAAAACCTCAAGGCCTTCTCCTTAGTGACTGACTTCCTCCAGGAAGGCTCTACCTCTTAAAGGTTCTACAGCCTTCCCAGCTGGAGAGCAAGTGGTCAAGCACACGAACCTGTGTGGGGACATTTCACACTCAAACCATACCACCATACACACTGCTACTCTGTGTCCCGTGAGTCTATGGGAATATTTCACACTCAAATCACATTGCCATATGTTGGACCCTGTGGGTAAGGACTATGGACTCCCTTCTCTCAGTGGTGTACCTCTTCTCTCTGATCTGGGGAAACTTGGATCACATCCTCTATCTGAGGAATATCACATGGCCCTCAGGGAGATTACAGGCCCAACCCTTTCTCTTGGTTAAGAAACATCCATTCAATGAACACCTGGAGGCATCTCTAATGCTAATGAATTCTCTTGGAGCCTTGCTTTTCAGTCAATAACCATTGTCCATGTCCATAATTGTACCTGGAGTTCTTCCCCAACCCCAGCTGCCCATAGGATAATTAGGTACTGTGTTCCCTTTCTTATGATAGGACCATGCTACTTCATGTAAATGAAGTATCCCTGGCACTCTTAGCCCCAGTGAATCAAACACATTCACCTCCAACTCCCCCCCCCCACTACTGCTGGAGGTTTATAATGTCTCTGTTCACAAAATAACTCTCTCTCTCTCTATTCCTCCACCATGATCAATCATCTGAGACTTAGCTGTTTATTTTGAGTTTGGGAAAGAAGAACTTGTTGTTGGATCTGCCTGCCTAGCCAGGTCTCCTACTGCTGGCAGCTGGGGCTCATCTCTGAGCACCCAGAGAGCCACCACCACTGTTGCCTAGCCAGGCTTGTGTCTTGTGCACCACTGCCAGTCACCCCGATTGCCGACTCCAAAGCTCCCGTTTCTCCCCCCACTGCCCTCACCACTTGCTTAGTGCTCATTTGCAGCAGGGTTGGTTGCTGGCTGTACTTGAAGCAGCCATCAGATTCCCCTGAACCAAGTCAGATTCTTGAGGTTACTTGGCTTGGTCCAGGAGCTCTAAGCTCTTTGTAGCTGTCCAGTCTGGTGACAGCAGCTTAGCTAAAAGAACAGTAATCTTTCACTGCATGACAGAGAGGTAACTCTAACCTTCCTGCTTACTTAGCTAAAAGAGTTGCAACACTTGGTGATGGAGAAAATCCTTTCTCCTGTCTCTCCAGGATATCCCATGACACAGATCCCATCCTGCATTCCATCCTTTTCTGCCCAGACCAATCTAGTCCAAAACTTCTGGTGGAGGAGGGGACACTTCCAGTGTCTGACAAGGCATGAGCAGCGCTGGAAGCCACAGAACAACAGCCATACACACACTTCTACTCTGAGTCCCACACGAATATGGGTTTATGTGTATGTATGGGTTTCTAAGAGGAATCATTGTTTCTTATTTTCACATTCATCTGTGTTCAAGCAGGAACTCAAAGTATATTTTTTTAACACATCATCATTTTCAGAATTGGAAAATGGTAGCACTAAGGAGGATTTTTTTAATTGTATATATGTGTATGTATGTATGGGAATAAGAATAGGGTATTGGATTCTAGGTATTGCCTAGAACTAGAGTTACAGGCAACAGTAAGCCACCTGACATGGAAGTTGGGACTTGAACTCAGGATCTTTGCAATAGCAGTGGTTGTTCTTATCCACTCAGCCATCTCTGTGGAGGATCTTGACATCATCCAAAGCATGATTTCTCAAGGTATAGGCTCTGTGTACTGATTGCAGAATCCATAAAGATGAGACCAGATGCCCACACTTAAGCACTCTAAAGGTCAAATATCACGAAGCTATCCAAAATGTTCCCATTTCAAAGTGAGAATGTAAAGCCAGCCATGATAGTGACAGAAGCAGAAGGATCATAACTTCCAAGCCAGCCTGAGCTACATACTGAGATCCTGTCTCAAAGGGACAAGGAGTATAGGGAAGGGAGAGCGGGTAAGTGACTTGAGTTGGTGGCTAGGTGTGCTTGCCCCACAACCTAACAACCTGCGCTCAAACCTTGAAACCCATGTGGAAAAAAAAAATCAGATGAGTTGGTAGGCATCTGTAATCCCAGCACTTGGGAGGCAGAGACAGGAGAATGGCCTGGAGGCTTAATAACCAGCTCACCTAAAGTGTGCAGTGCAGCAGAGAAAAGAGACACCCTGTCTCACTGAGGTGGAAGGAAGAACTGACTCCTGAAAGCTGTCCTCTGACCTCAGCGTGCAAGCACACGCACATAAACACACACATACACACATAGCATACACCCACACATATCATATACACATGAATAACCACAATAATAATAAAATCTTTGTTTTTAAAAGAATAAAGAAATATCAAAATAGTATGAAGACCAGAAAAAAATATGAATGATTTGAAAAACAACAACAGCAGCAGCAACAAAGAAACAGTGTCTTGCACTCTGCATCAGTCACATCTTGACATGGAGCTTGAGTAATCTTTGGCAGGAAAGGCAGGAACTTTCCTATGTAAACCAGGATGTCACTAGCAGCCCACTGTTTGGGGGCAACCAAGAGTCTCCAGGAGATTCAATGTTCCCTGGAGAGAAAAGTCACCAGAGGTTAAGAACCTGTAAAGTCCCAGTGACAGCCACAGCAAATGGGCCAGCATACAATGACCATAGTTCACAGCCACCCTCACTGGGGTGTTTGGGCTCCTCCTCTCCTGATTCAAGAAGTACAATACAGGAAGTGGGGGTGCCCAGGTAACATAGTCACAGTAAGAAAGCAGAAGCCAACTCATGTTAGAGAGCTCCTCCTGCCCAGAGACCTGGAATACTATTCCTGTTTTTCTCCACAGCCTGCCATGTGCAATTAGTCATCCCGACTGCTGCTCCTCACCTGACCTCACTGGAGAACTGGCAACTGGTAAAAATGTTGCAAACTCACAAAAAGGCATATGTGACCAACTCCTTACACTGAGATTGAGTTCAAGGTGCCCCTGAATAATACTTACGGTACCATTTTCTAAACTTAGTGTGGTGTCGGGAAAAGAAGGGAGGAGAGGAGCGAAGCTACGGGAATCAGGAAACGTGGTTTCCGGTCCCAGCACTTTCCAAACTGCCTATGTGGCCTTTAACAAGTCACTTCAGCAGTCTGGTCTAGAAGCAATTTCCGGTCCAAGGTAGGGAATAAAACCGGCCACTGTAACTGTATTTAGACTCACCCTGTGTCCTCTGCCCAAGAGGCACTTTTGCTGGTCATCAAAAATCCAAATTCTACCTTGCCCCCAAATTATAACCGATTTAATTGCTTTCATTCTCATAATGATAATAAGGCTGTAGCTATGTAAGAGAAAATCATTATTCATGAAAGACATGTTGTGAAGTACTAAGTGAGAAACTACAGGACAATCTTACTTAAAAACAAAATATAACAGTGTCTTCAACTTACTATATGTTTGCAAAATGCAATACCTTTAATATATACATACATATATCATATATATATGATATATATATTGCATATGACCATATATGTATGCAAGTGAAAAGAAAAGTAAGTATATATGTTAAAATACACACACACACACACACACACATATATTGAATGTAATGACAGGTTGGGTATCCATTTGGTGATTCCATTATACTTTCTGTTTTAAATATTTAGCTGGATTTAAAAAAACATCTGGAGTCTCATCTCTCCACAAAGCCACAGCTGAATTCACTAATTTCCTAGACTTGCCACAGGACCCCTGTTCACCATGTCCTTCCACCTTGCCCTGAAATTATCTAAGTACTGGCATGGTGGAATCATAAAATCTCTTAAACAGTACATAGTCACGCAGAGAGCATTTTTTTTTTCTAAAGCTGTGTCCACAGCCATTCTACCTCTCCTTATACAACCTGCTGGAGGTAGTGGGGAAAGTCTCATAACCCCAGACTGGTCATGCAGGCCATTGCCTTAGGTGACTTAGTCCCATTTGGATAAAAATAAGGACCTAGCTATCCATCCCTACTACTTCTATCCCCAGCACAGCATTGGGTGCAGTGGACAGACAGGCTACCTTCAAGGAGTGAAGCAGCCCCATGACCTAGTTAGGAATCTGGCTCTTAACGTTATACGTGTTACCCAGACCACACTCTTCACATAGCAATAAGGTCCCAAGTTCATTTCAGTGTCACAAGAAGCAATTGGAGGACACCAGGACGTGTCATTTCAGGGTCTCCTGAGCAGCCTGGTCTCTGCTTTCTATATACTGGATCATTACAAATGTCAGCACCTGCTCTCTTCCTGGTCTATTGCTAGGACCTCCTCCACACTGTGGCTTCTGCCACCATCTGTCACCACAGTGTCACCAAGTGATAAATAATAATACCATTTGGGAAATAGCCAATGCATGAAGTGCCTACTATAAACCAAGAAGGCACTCACTGTGCCAAGCCCTTAACATAGACAAGCTCATTTGTAGTCCTTACCACAAGCAGATGAATCACCACTGTAACTGAAATATGCTGGGGACACTCTGTGATCTCTTCATTGTCTGATTACCAAATTAGCTTTTTCTTTTTGTTTTATGTTTATTTATTGCTTCAAGTTACATCTCCTTCATCCCTCCCTCCATCCCTCCTAGTTTCACTCTCCTACTCTCTCCCACCTTCTCCCACCTATCCTACCCTTCTGGTGTGGGGTGCCCCTACATATCAGACTCCCTCAGTTCAACAGTCATATGAGGACTAAGAGCTTCCTCTTGCACTGGAGGCCTACATGGCAGCTCCACGAGGGCAAAGTGTCCCACTAATGGGTAACAAAGTCTAGTTCCTGTTCCTTTCAGTCTGTTGGTTGTAGGATAGTTATCCTGTACTATATGGCTAAAATCCAGTTACAAGCGAATAGATGCCATGTGCATCTTTCTGAGTCTGGATTAGCTCACTCAGAATGAGCTTTTCTAGTTCCATCCATTAGGCTGCAAATTACATGATTTCGTTTTTTCTGATAGGTGAGTAGTATTCCATTGTGTAAATGTACCACAGCTTTTTTGTTCATTCTTTGGTTGAAGGACATCTGGGTTGTTTCCAGTTTCTAGCTATTACAAATAAAGCTGCTATGAACATAGATGAGGAAACTTCCTTGTAGTTTGGTGAGGAATCATTTGTATGTATCCCCAGAAGTGTTGTGGTTGTGTCCCAAGGCAGAGCTATTCCAAGTTTTCTAAGATATCGACAGACTAATTTCCATAATGGTTGTACAAGCCTGCACTCCCACCAGCAATGGAGGAGGGTTCCCCTTTCTCCACAACCTCACCAGCATGTGCTGTCATTTGAGTTTTTTATCTTAGCCATTCTGACAGGTGTGAGATGGAATCTCAGAGTTGTCTTGAGTTGTATTTCTCTGATGATGAAGGATGTTGAGCATTTCTTCAAGTGTCTCTCTGCCATTAGAGATTCCTCTTTTGTGGATTATCAGTTTAGCTCTGTTCCCCATTTTTTGATTGGATTATTTGGTTTCTTGGTGTATAATTTCTTGAGTTCTTTATAAATTTTGAATATTAGCCCTCTTTCAGATGTGGGGTTGGTAAAGATCTTTTCCTAATCTGTAGGTTGCTGTTTTGTTCTAATGATAGTTTCCTTTGCTTTACAGGAGCTTTTCAGTTTCATGAGGTCCCATTTATTGATTGTTGGTCTTAGAGCCTGAGTTGTTGGTGTTCTGTTCAGGAAGTTGTCACTTGTGCCAATGAGTTCGAGGGTTTCCCCAAGTTTCTCTTCTATTAGATTTAGTGTGTCAGGCTTTATGTTAAGGTCTTTGATCCACCTGGATTTAAGTTTGTGGAAGGTGATAAGTATGGGTCTAATTTCATTCTTTTACATGTCATGTCAACATCCAGTTAGACCAGCACCATTTTTTGAAGATACTGTCCTTTTTCCATTGTACAATTTTGGCTTCTTTGTCAAAAATTAAGTGACCAGAGGTGTGTGAGTTCATGTCTGGGTCTTCGATTCGATTTCATTGATCCACTGGTCTGTTTCTATACCAGTACCATGCTGTTTTTACTACTGTTGCTCTGTAGTACAGCTTGAAATCTGGGATGTGACAGAGGATGGAGCCGTTGAAGTCTCCGACATCAGAATTGGAGGGTTAGGGTTAGGGTTAGGGTTAGGGTTAGGGTTAGGGTTAGGGT